>JAHPZR010002602.1:0-55000 GCA_019787425.1 Platygyra sinensis
CATTTACTTCGAAAAAAAACATCTTAGCAAACATCGAATCTCTGCGTATCTGAACGATTCGAAGTTATTATGCCGTACCCACGATGGCGGGAACCCAACCAAAATGGCGGCACAAAAAAAAACACTCACAAAAGCACATGGCGAAAACCTGCGCCCCGCAGCAATGTCTCTAGGTCTGCGACAACAATACAGTTTCATGGATTGATCACGAACTGAAACCTACAACCAACAACGTTTTGTATCAGATCCTGGAATATCCCAATATATTAGGACATCCGTGACGTCACGAAACTCACGTTTCAACCAATGAGAACGCCCGTTTTGGTTGGAGTGTTGGGTTTCACAACAAACCAAGGGATTCAAGATGGCGGACAAATAGAGTCGCGGATGCTTTCGAATGCCATGAATGCGGGTCTTCAGGAGGTATACACTTACCTCGAATTGGGTTAAATACTGTCGCAACTATGAAATAAAGGGAAAATTTCGTTCGCGTTCCATGTCACAGACAATTCTGCCCAGATAACGATTATCCTCGGACCGAAGGAAACACTAGCACTACGGAACGCAATTTAAATTGAGAACTGTGGGCAGAGTTTGACGAGCTACTGTTATCATTCTTGGAAAGAGAAAATCGGAAAGCATCTTTACTCTCCATTATTCTAAGCACAGAATTGATCGATATGAGAATTGAGACTTTCCTCTTAAAATCTGGAGATTATCGGGCCGAAATCGGCAGGATGCGCACGTTCTTTTTTGCCAGCAGAAATAAATTTTAGATGCCCAAAATGTTACACGTTTTGGCTAAATCGAGGAAATGAAATTATTATTTAAAACAGAATTTTCAATAACGCATACGCGTAAGAAATTCTTGTTCTGCTATACAAAGTATACTAAGCTAGCAAATGTATGGATAGTTAAAATCTGTTAATATATTCTTTGTAAATCTTAAATTTCTCCATTTCTCCATTTGGCATTTATTTCAAATATTTCTTGTATCTATTTGTTGCTGTGCTAAAAGATATCATATCTGATTTCCACATTAGATTTCTGAAAGCTTACGTATCATTGCTGACTTAAAGCAAGTTATTTACTCAAAAATATCAAAATATAATTCCTGGACAGGTTGACAAGGGATTATTCACAATCCATCCACATGTCCCAAGGGTTTACTATGTATTTATCTAAAATAACATACAAAACAACTTCAGTCTTGAAAGAAAAATCAATTTTATTTTATTCACTCTTAAGGTACTCTCAACTTTGAATTTGCCTCTTGGAAGAATGCAGAACCTGAAACAAATCACAAGTGCTTAGAAGAATATTACACTGATTACAGATGTCAATATTATTACAAATGTATTTTTCATTTTAAAATGATGAATCTGTTTTGACCAAAGTTACCACATCAGTCGCACTAAACAGGGTTTCCTAAAGTAGAAGGAGAAAACATGGACCCAGAGATTTCGCCTTTGCACCTGTTGGTACAGATATGTTGTCTTATCTGTGAGTGCTTTTCGTCGGTAACCGCTGCCTCGCAATCTGGGCCTCTGTTTTTTCGTGTTGCTGAACGTTTCGATCGTTGTCTGCAGCAGATTCAAGCGTGGCGAAATTCTCGAACGAATACCTTTCAAAGTTCATGTCAGTCAAAACATTTTTTGGACACTTGGCTCTTTAAGGAAAACCTTTTATTTATTTCCGAAATGTAATTTTCCACCAGGGAAAAACAGGCGTCGCAAATGGAAAAGTTGTCCGGGGGGGGGGGGTGGATGCAAAACAAAGTACTTATTTACTTTTTTATTTGGATCTGAGTAGCTCGAGCGGCTGGACGACTACCGGCGATTTTCCCGGTCGCCGGGCTTACGGAGGATCTCTGACTAAATAAGAGACTGCCTCAAGTGTTATGGTTTTGCATTATTTCGCACTATTATTAGTAAGTGGCAATAATAATAATAATAT
This sequence comes from Platygyra sinensis, assembly GCA_019787425.1. Classification (NCBI taxonomy): domain Eukaryota; kingdom Metazoa; phylum Cnidaria; class Anthozoa; order Scleractinia; family Merulinidae; genus Platygyra; species Platygyra sinensis. Next base: position 1,957 of record JAHPZR010002602.1, read on the forward strand.
AATAATAATAATAAATAATATATAATAGTAATAATAATATAATAATAATATATAATAATAATAATAATAATAATAAATGAGCTTTGTTTAACAGGGAGCACCTTCAGCAATCTGTTCTCCCAGGTGTCCCTGACACATAAATAAATAAATAAATACATAAACACTCAACAATAAACTCTTGTAGCTTTTGCAGTCTTCATAATGATTATTTTGCAAAAAATATTACTTTCTGGTACATTCAAGCTTCGCGAGGAGGCAAAAAGAATAAACACCTACAGTGAACAGCTGCAGTGTGTATAGCTTTCAAAACAAATGCCAAAAAAAGAGTACAATGCCCCCTACAAAGCCTTAACTTGTATGTTTGCAGGGCCCTCCACATCTGGTAAATTATCATAGTGATTTCTTTGCAAACCCCCCACCCTTTCTGTTACATTCAAGCTTCATGAGGAGGCAAAAAGAATACACATCTACTGTGAACAGCTGCAGTGTGGTATAGCTCTCAAAAAATGCCAAACAAGAGTACAATGCCCCTTACAAACCTTAACTTTCATGTCTGCATGGCCCTCTACGTCTGATAAATGAGCACATCAATGTCCGCTACTCCGGCCGGGGGGGGGGGGGGGGAAGGTACCCCTTATTTGGGCTATATAGGTATGCACGACCCCAAAGGGTACGGTTTTTCAGCTGTTTTGGTCATAAATCGGGTAACAGGTTTTAGGCTAAGTTTTTCAGGGTTATCAATTGCAGCCTGTCCCTTTCAAAGTCATCCTATCTTGTTTTTTTTTCCAGTTTAAATATTATCTCTTCCTTGAAGAACTATCGCTTCAAGGTTTGTTTTGATGTCAAGGTAATGAACCACAGATCATTTCATTGATGATGACTCAAACCTGGCTGGACTTGGTTCAAGATGTCTTTTTTTATCTAACTTAAGTTATATGTATTTATGTATTCTTGTTGTGACTGCATCTTGAATAAATAATTCATGTGCTTTGCTTTCCTGGCTTTTGCGGATAGCCTGCCTGGTTCAGATTTCAGGTGGGATTCACACACACAGTACAACTTTCACTGTGCAGATCTGATACCATGCATTGACAAGGGTCACAATTTTTATCTTGCCTTCAAGATACTTTTTCCCACAAATTAGTTGGGACTTGGCACAAATAAAACATGGATGAACATTTGGCGAACTGACCAAAACGGGCACTTGCCAAGCTTTATCTATTTCACTGATGCTTCCACTTTGCACTTAATTTAAATCAACCGCTCAATCTGAGGTAGGCTTAAAACAGAGTACCAGACAAGCCACCTATTATTACATTTAAGTAATAAAATTATCTTAAAATTATCATGTATGGACCAGTGATTGGCCATGGGTAAAATAAAATGTAAAGTTAAAAAAAAATCTACATTAAACTTATCAAAATAGAAGGCAACCAAATTCGTACGGAAGATTGACAGGGTATTTGATTCTTGTGATCCTCGAGTGTCTCTCCACAAATTCGAGAAAGAGCCTAATTAAGTATATCATGGTGCAATTCATATTTCTTGCCAAACTGAACCTAAAGGGGTTCATTTATTTTTAGTCAGTAACAAAGTGAAAATCGGTCAAGAATAGCACAAGTCGATCGTGTTACTCTCGGGTGTAATGGAAGAGCGATAGTGGTCTGACTTCTAGAAAAGTCTACCAAAAATCTAGCTTGTCTACCATGCTGAGACTTGGCACGATGAAAGTTTATCGACTGAAGAACTCAGGAAAAATACTGCGAGCTTTATGAAAAATACGTGAATACAAGAAAAAGACAAAGATTCTTCACCTACCTTGAAAACGTGTCAGAAAATCGTCTTACATCGCTGCGTTTTTACGGCGCTAAACCACATAAAACCTCTTGGAATCTCCTCAGCTAGCATCCAAAATGGCAGCTGAAAGCTTGAACTCGATGTTTTCTAGCTAAAAGTCCCGGATGTGCGCTCATACGAAACACAGGACAGCGGAATTCTACTTTGCCCGGGGTTTTTGAAAAACGGCCGCCATTTTCCTTGAGAACAATGGTTCCGTGACGTCACGGATGTCCTAATATATTGGGATATTCCGGACTGTTTATTTGCTCTCAACACTCAAAACACATTTGCATAAAAAATTACCAAAACAACTACAATAACTTAGGAAATGGATATGTTTAAAGTAGAGCCAAGGGAATAAATGAACCTTACGGTTTTTTCTCCTGCTTTTTATGTGCACAGCAAAATAAGATCAAGGGAATGAAAGAGACAAGTAAATAAGGTGAAAGCACAGGGAGACACACCGAACTATAGGAGAAGTGGATTTTCAAAGGAGTTGAATGTTCAAAATGTCAGTTACTTTATGGTAATTCGAGTTGTTCAGAGAAGAGATAGAACAGTTGCCACTTGCATTCATTTACTGCCTATTCTTAAATTTATCTAAAGTAAGATAGAATTATGACATTAAAATCTCCTGCTCACTATTTTAGAGGAACGGCTTAAAAGTTATTGTGGAGCGTCTGGAGTCCATTTACTTTGAAGAATACGGAAATGGTGATTTGTTTCCTTTAACAGGTGGGAAGAATTATATTTATATGTTAAAGGGCTATATTGAGTGTCCTAAAACAGTGAAAATAAGAGCACGAAACAATCAAACCGATGGGTCAACGCCAGAAACGAAAAATGTCAAAGCTCACCCATTCTAATGATATTGAAGGACTGAACTAAAAATTAGTTCTCAAGAAAAACATAACATGATTTGAAAAGGGGGTGGAGGTAAACAACAATGCATCGTAAGTGATCACAAATGTCACATTAGCAAACTCAGGAAAAAATTATTAGAAGTAATTACTAGAATCCTGGGGTAAAGTTATGTCGCCTCCCGTTTCTGAAGCAAAAGTGCAATACCAACCCATATTAACGTGACAGACTAAAGTTTATCTCGAGACATAACAGTTTCAACTATAATGCGCACCGTAATAAATGGCCTTAAATAAAAAACTGCTTAATAGTTCAGTCTCATCTTTGCTGGTAGAACAGTTCTAAATTGAGTGCTTGTCAAGGGCAGATTTAACCGATTTTTTTATGCAAATGAGTAAATGAATTTCCGCGAATTTTATTGGAGCCCTAACCCTAATGACGTCGTCCTAACCCTATTGATTTTATCGATTTTATATGCAAATGAATGTTGGAACCCTAATGACGTCATCGATGTTACACGTGACCCAAACCCTAGTCATACCCCTTTTGGGACACCCTACTTACACCCCTAATAAGTGACACGAATCTTACATTTGAAGTGACACCTCATGCGTATTCTTGTGGTAAGAGTAAGAACTATTGCCCGTATGCGCATGCGCAGTTAAACAACACACTTTGTTCTTTTTATTTCTTTTCAACTCTTTTATTGATGTGAAATATGAAATATTCAACATGACACGAGCGTGGGACAAAGAAAAATCTGAGCCGGTCCCCGACAGGAATCGAACCCATGACCTCCCGAACACCGGGCAGGTGCTCTATCCACAGAGCTACGAGAACTCATGGAGAGCAAGATAATTTTTACTGAGTTCATATGTGACAGGTGTCCTGCATACTGCCAGGATCAGCACTGCCGAATTCATCATGAGTTGTGATAAGTGAATGAAGATGGTGAATTTTGAGCTCGGTAATTAAATGTGAAGAATGAAATATTCAACAAGTTACCTGGAAAGAGGACTATGACAGATGGTATTGTTCGCAAGATCAAGCAGAAAGCGTTTGAAATTGTAATCATCAATAAAAGAGTTGAAAAGAAATAAACTGATAACATTAAAGTGTGTTTTTAACTGCGTATACGTATACGGGTAATAGTGCTTACTCGTACCACAAGGATACGCATGAGGTGTTACTGTTCGTATATAAGATTCGTATCACCTATTGGGGGTGTAAGTAGGGGTGGTCCCACAAGGGGCGTGACGTGGGTTGGGGTCACGTGCAACATAGATGACGTTATTAGTGTTCCAACATTCATTTGCATATAAAATCGATGAAATCAATAGGGTTAGGATGACGTCATTGGGGTTCCAATAAAATTGGCGGAAATTCATTTACTCATTTGCATAGAAGAATCCATAAAATTTTCCCTTGACTAAAGCATACCACTACTTGTTCTGGAAAACCAAAACCAAAGAAATCACTTTGCCCAGTTAGATCCAATTAAAAGGACACAAAAAATCCACTGAAGAAAAAAATTGGAAGTAAATACATGTAACTGGTGAGTTTGCCTCTCGTTTTTTACTTTTGATTGGATGACAAAGTGATGCGAGTCTTGTACACCAATCACTTTGCGCAGGAATGCAAAACCAATAAAATCCGAATTACCTTCAACAAGCAAAGGAAAACCGTTCTAACTACACAAGGCATCAAGCGCCTAAGAGCACAAAAATACTAAACGATGTCAAGAAATGCAGAACGTAAATTACGCGTTCATAATTTCTAAATTACTCGCGGTGGTCGGTTGCTATGGCTTTTTCCTCCGCTCCCTCCAAAACTAAGAGTTCTAGGCTATAGACAGAAGTAACGAAACTTGACAGACAAGTAAGTTGATAAATTACCTATTTATTGGTGTTTATTTCATCCCATGTGACTGCTATTGTGACGTCATATATGATGTCCAAATTTGGCATCGGAAAAAATGCCGGGAAAAAGTAGTAAAAATTTGATAATGGATTTCTGGATAGAATTCTATGATTTCTGGTGTTAAACCCCATCTAAATAGGATAAAGTGGTGCTATGACGCGTATTTCGTCACGAATTACGTCATAATGACGTAGTTCGTGACGAAATACGCGTCATAGCACCACATATGTAGTCACAAAGCTACAATTTTGATTCCCTTTTCTACTTTGCGAAACATTCAATGTTTTCGCGTCTACATACCCCCAAAGTTTGACCATATACGTCTACGGTCATGTTGCTTGCCGAGAAATTTGAATTTTTTAATTGCCTGTAACTTTAAGCCATTTTATCCGATTGAGATGGGGTTTCACTGTAAATATTGTTTTTCTATGACAAAAATGCCTGTACCTTTTTTAACTCTGCTTTTCAAATTTTTCGTGTTGTTACTAAAAAAGGCGTCATTTACGTCAACATAGTTTCAAGAAAAGTCGAAAATACCTTTACAGTGTTAAAAATATAAAGAAAAACCCTCCAATTAAGATGCTCTAATGTCTTGCTTCATTTAAAATTTAAACTCTGTGAGCCAAATTTAATTTAAGAACTTAGTTTTGGGGAGAGCGGAGGAAAAAGCCCTAGCAACCGACCACCGTGACTCTCTCAAGGATAAGCTATGTTTTAACTGTTTATGCATAAGTGATTGTTATTATTATTATCATTATTATAATTATTATAATTATTATAATTATTATTATTATTATATTATTATTATTATTATATTATTATTATTATTATTATTATTATTATTATTTATTATTATTCTTGTATTCTCTTTATACAAACTTTGTTTCTGTAGACGAAAGGAAATTGGATCGTGTTCTTCTTCGCACCGAACGGAATCAGCAAATGGCCAACCAGATTGCACAGATTGCACAAAGAACCTTTACAGCATCTCACAGTTCAGACAAAAACGTCCTTCCCACAGGTCCTCAGGTAGTGGAGCTCACAGCGGGCTATTCTATTATGTAACAACTCTTTCTTTCTGGAATATGTTGAACTAAATACTTGTTAACCAACCCTCTCTCTCTGGCTTAGCAATTGTTGGGAATATCTGTGAATGAATTGTTGCCTCCTACATCAGCGCAGCCAAGCCCAGGGCAAAAGAGTAGTGTAGCATAACACAACACTTAACAACACAAAAAACAAGGCAAAATATAGCAAGCACAACACACCACAGTCCCTCCACACCACGACGCGCTACGCCATGCACGTCGCACCACGCTACGACACTGCATAGCAAAGCGCAACGCAACACAATTAAAGACAGTCGCACCTCTTTAAGAAATATGCCATTCAACCGCGTTCAGTATTTGAAGTAACCAGAGGTTCAAATTTCTGTTGCAACCTTCGGGGTGCCAATCAACAATCTTCGTTCGACGTTCAGCTGACATTACATGATGTGTAGGCGTTTCATCATTTTCAATCAGTAATATTTCGAATCCTATACGTCATATTCAGACTGCAGTTTGTTCCACCAAAAGAGAAAAATGTTCAACTTTTGCTGTTGCTCCCTTTACCCTCATAGCACTGCTCTTTAACCAGATGTACAAATGGGTTTACTATACATCAAAATGTTAGATAAACCTGGGAAGTATGTTGAAGGTAGGAAGGAATAATCCGTGCGATGAAGGACAATCCCATCCAAAGATAGAAGCAATATTATTAGTTGGTTGAAATGAGAGGAAAGTAGTGAAGAAGACCTATACACTGTGACTTTAAAGGGGCTCAGTCACGGTATTTTGAGTTACTTTGAGCATCGACAAAATTATCGTTAAATTGAAGGAAACCTGAAAACAATACTTTACAAAGATAGAAAAACATCAAAGAGACGATAATAACCCATAAGGGAACAAGGATAGTTAAGGATGGAGAAGATTGACACGGATTGCAAACAACGAAATTGAAAAGTTTAGTTAAACTTTTCAAACCGTTCCACCGTGACTGAGCCCCTTTAAATTGTGATCAACATTGTGCTAATTTTTATTGTGTTCGCGTTGTACCCAAAGACATACATGAAAGTGGACCCCTGTGCTTGCCGGACGCTAGCATAAAAGAAAAGGGAGGGGTTTCATTTTCTAAGGTTTGCATTAGCTCTCCAGTTTATACCTACGATTCCTGTTGTAAACCGGTAGACATTAATATTAACTTGAGAGTGTCTCGGTGGTCACGAAAACTTACTTTCAACGCCCTTCTTTGACATCTTGGCCATGCAAAATTTTCCTGTTGACATGAACTTTTGTATTTTGACTGAATACAGGCCTGGGACAGTAAAGGAATAAGCGTGGAAGGATGTCTTTTAACTTGCGAGGGAGCCAAGATGTGTGATCGCTGGGCACCTGAAAACCTGTCGAAATATTATGGCGCCAGATACAAAGTCCCATTTTCACTTGAGTTTCCTCATTTTGAGGTAACGACGGACTCTTTAACTTAAAGTTTTCACATTCTCTGCCAAGAACTGGCAAAAAGCGTTGTTGTTATCTATTAACCTACATTGTGAAAACCTGTGAGAACAAAACCTAACATTACATGGAAGTTATTAAGAGTAATGGATGAAGAGGTACAAAAAACAGGGATAAAACCAACAAAGTGACTGACTAAAGCTTTTTTTTTATTATTCAACAAAGGGAGGTGGTGAAGAGGCTTCGAATACAGTTTATATCCAGCGCGAGCACTGCGCAACCACGGTTAACATAAGACAGTCTGAGGTGGAAAGAATCACTAGGCAATAGAGTGCACAACCAATTCTTGCATTCTTATAATTACGATTAGGACAGCAGACGTAAGAAATGTCTTCATTTTTTTCACATAAATTGTAGGTATTCATTCAAGAATTAGGAGCGAGAAGGTTTCTGGGCATTGGCGCAGTCTGGAAGGGCTATGGAGGCAATCATGCCATGCCAGGGTGGTTAAAAGGAACCGTCGGATATCATGTTGACGATGGAAAAATATATCATGCTGAAGATCCATACAAGGGAAAAGAAAACAAAGGTAATGTTTCACGTCGAGCTTTCTTTGCAACTTATCTAACAAGTGAGTCGACTCGAGAGATTGGAAGCCTCTCCCGACACTCCTATGTCGTGCAACACAACAAGAACAAAGGCATCAGGCCATTTTTCTAATCGTTAAGTTTGTAACTGTTTTATTGCACACAGTTATTCTACTTTAATCGAGGCCCTCCTTACAGTTGGAAACAAAAGAACAAGCTAGAACAGTGTGTTATAATAACATTTGAATTACGTTCACTTGAACAGTTTAAAAGTTGGAGTTTACATATCTATCAAGTACAATTTTTCTAGATCAATACAATAAAAGAGAGCAATCAAAGTATATCTATGCATTATTTGAATGATAATGATAGTGAATTTGTATAGCGCTAACTATAGAGGAATATTCAAAAGCGCTTTATATTTTGGCTGAAACGAAAACTAAGAAAGTTCTTAGTTCTATGGTGGAATAACTCATAGGGACTTATAAATAATCATTTTCCTGCTCCGAATTTATTATTATTATTATTATTATTATTATTATATTATATTATTATTATTATTATTATGATTATTATTATTATTATTATTATTAATATTATTATTATTAATATTATTATTATTATTATTATTATTTTGGAGAGGGGGGGAGGGGGGGCGGGGCGGGCTGGGTGGAGGCGGTTATAATATTCTGATGCGGGAGGAAGGCAACGACAAGGAGTTTTGGATTTATATTACGCAGTTATGCAACACTTTCGAGTGGTGAACCCGGGAATATCTCACGAATTTCTCGGTTTACACACGAGCCCTTATATATCAAGAAAATTACAAAGCTTGGATGGAATACTGTGGAAATTGCAACGGCTTTTTGGCCATATTTTCTATGGCAAGGGAAAAAATAGTGACACACAACAGATTAAAATGATAAGTATGTTTATTTACTTGTTTGCTTTGCTTCTGCTTGCTTTGTGTCTGTGTAGATGCCATGGCTTATCAGGGCGACGTGATTGGTTGTACCATCAAGTTCGAGAGTGAAGAGCACGGTAAAGTTCCTGTGGTGTTCACACTGAATGGAAGACGAATCACGCGGGAAGATGAGATATGGATAGACTACACTCCGGGCGGGGAAACTAATGTACCCTTATATAGGCATGGCTCACCAAGGAATAAGAGTGTTGGCCAAGGTTTGTACGATTAATTCAGTTCATTATGAACAATTTATTTGATTAATTTAAGGACAGTGACAGCACCATTATACAGGTCTATCTTTCTTCCTAATTAGGGCACTTATTTACTTCCAATCGATATAGGAGTAATCGTCGTCTTATAGTCCGCGGACTCGAGTACAAAAAGCAAAGTTACTGAGAACACTGACTTCAAAATAGGTAGATAAACGTTACAACTGCTCTACAAAACAAACGAATTACGTCTCTGCCAAGTACTTACCAAATTTCAAGTAAAACGATCTAACAAGTCACACTCCGTTAAATACGGGACATATATAACTGATATCAAGGAATATCTCTTCCACCATCTTTTATAATAACCAAATTAAACATCTCCTGTGACTTAGACAAACGCAATGTAAACGACTATTTGTTAGAGGTAAGCACGGCTCACAGAGGACATTGTTTACAACAGTAGTGTAAATACTGTACGAAAATAACTAGTTTTGCTAGAATTCCCTGATTCCGAAAAACACTACCAGCGAAATGCACAAATTCTCAACCGAGCGAATACTTCGATGGAAACATATTCCGAAGGCAGAAATTATACTTGAGAAGAAAACAACGACAGAAAACACCAACTGAGCTGTCTCTGTTTATGATGAGAAGCTTTATTTTTGCAAACACCACACAAAACTTACATGCAGTATAGTAACGCTCGCTTGCTTAGTAGCGATCTCCAATCATCTCAGCCAAGTGAACCTCGACAATTTTCTATCATCGATCACCCGACGAGAGATCAGTTTAAAAGCTTGCTCTGATATACTCTCCTCCGAACCAGTGAAAGGAGTCTAGTCCTTCCAAACTCGACGCTAGTTTGGGCAATCTTGCTGCAAGCGGCTGCGAGGAGTAATAACTGTTGCTCGTTTCAAACACAAGTCAGCACATGATTTCGCATTTTCATCTGCAAGCTTTGAGCCCCTTGTTTCGTAATTTCCATTGACAAATGTACACGTTTTCATGAGCCAGAATGCGGCCGGATTCCACCGGACTAGGAACGTTAATTTGCCTTTAGATCCTGATTAAACTAATAAAAAAGAGAACTTTGAAGGCATCGTTCTACTCTCAAAAGCCACTCGGAACTACTCGGAACTGGAAGCTTGGTTTAAGACCAATTTGTGATTGACAGCTGTCATCTCGTCAGCCAATCAAATTATTTTAACAATGCTAACAAGGATTGCAATTGGCTTATTTTAGCGTGCTTTATCAGAGAACACATTACGGCTGACCTCGCTCTTACTCTTTTGGAAAATAAAGTTTGGTTTAAAAATTCAGCCGAATGCGTATGGAATTATTGGATGCTTATTCATAAAGTAAATAAAGAAGCCTCGACTGTGCTCTGTTCTGTTCAGTATAAAGCACTTTGGAAGTGGTAGAGTGCCCAAGGATTGGGGAAAAACACTCGATTACGTCTCATGTTTTCCCCAAAACTTATTTCGTGTTCTATTTCTTCCTGCGTGCTTTACAACAGAACAGAGCATACTCGAGGCTTCTTTGTTTGTTAAATATTCAACGCGTGCTTGTGGAATAACTGTAGAATATGCACAGCACAAGAACAAAACATCTCGTAAAATATCAATAGAGGAACAGTTTAGTTTTATTTTTCAAATTATAGATACTTTAGAATTTGGGTTAATATTGTGAGTACGATTATTCAATCTTTACGTCAGAGGCGGTCTGTTTATTTAGATGCGTCCCAGTAGAGAGATCCCGGATGAGCAGAAGATTTTCCGCCCAATCAGATGGGAAAAAGACTCACGTAGCAGCGATCTTCAACTTGAGCAACTGGTCATTGCGATGGCTTTAAATGATATAAAGGAGATGAAGGAAACTGTCGACGCTGACTGCGAAAGATTTAAGAAGGAAGTGCATGAAATATGGATTCATCTGCAAAACGCTGAAGCAGAATCAGAGGCACTGGAACGTGAACTGGGTTCCTCTTTCAAGCGACTGAAAACGATGTTTTTTGAGGACAGACCGAAGAAACCGCGCAATTTCTTGCCATCCGTAGAATGTCTGGAAATTGCTAAGCTTGATCAAGAAGTTATAGCTAGGTGGGAGTCCCGAGCCGAAAGAAAAGAAAAAGAAGGAAAAAGAGAAGTACCCATCATTGTCGACCTCTTGAGGATAATTAGACGTGAACTGGAAGATCTTGTTAACAAGACAAAAGAAAAAACAGATGAGATGTTAAGTTTGATAACACAGCTTAAGAATGATGCACATCTTCAACATCTTTCTCTAAAGTCTGCGAACGTGGGCCTTGATAAAAAATTCCTTGAGTTAGAAGAGTTGATTCAGGGATACTGCACAATTAAGAAGATCCCACTTTCGATACTTGAGGGCTCCAAGGACTGACTTATTCCGGATTGGCAACAATCTGTGTCAGATCAAGTCGTCGGGGTGGATCGAACGAAGTTTTTATTTCTATGTTATATTTAGCGGCTTGGAAAAGCCAATTTCCGCGTTTTCTATCGATCAAGGTTTTTTTTTCTGAATCAAAGCGTGGCAAAACGCTGACTTGTTAGATACTTATTTTGTTTTCATGTTAACCTTCAGATAGTTAACGGGAAAAAATAGATTAGAGGGTTTTAAAAATGATTGCAACCAAAAGGCGAGACGTCCCACTTGCGATGGGCAATTTTTTACGCGTCCACCTCCTTATATGTTTTGTATGTCGAGATTTGCCGGTGAATACCTCGCCTCACTTATAGTTCCTCTTCATTTCACTCAAGAATCGCAGTTGGACACAGGACAGGATATAGCTAGGCAGGACATAGGCAAAGTTATGAGAGTAGCAAATATTCTGGGTTAAAACTAGGGGCTCGGGGCTCGTACCCTTGACAACAGTCTAGGGCTTTCTCTTTAACGTTCCATTTATGCTGATCTTGTGACCTTATCATCAAAACTGGTCCCTGGAGACCTACAGTCTCTTTTATAATAGTTGCAGATATCCTCACTGACTCTTAGTATGAATCTGTCAAAGTTACCATGCGTCGTCAGTGGTGTAAAATGAGCGGTTTTGAATTTTGCACTGAATACCGTTCAGCCGCATATTCTCCTATGTGAATACACGAAACTGTCAAACCAAACCAATTCAATCACACACGCTGTTTGAAAAGGTTCGTTCGCTCTTGCGTATGTGGGTATATGGTCGTAAATTGATTTGTGTTGAGTGTCTGGGGTGTCTTTATCAAATCAGACTTCAAGTATTGGGACACTTTACCGATTGAAAAAGGTCACTTACATAGATGTTCAATTATTACAATATTCCTTTTAATTTTAATCATGGCAATTTAGATGATACGGAGATCCCGTATTTTGTAGATCACATGCAGAAGAAATATATTACCCGCTGAAAACATTCCCTTTGCAATTCACAAAAGCTTGAATTTTCTAATGTTTTTTAAGACAGCTATACACCATCAATTTATCTTGATGTTACTAGAAAAAATCCTAATAGAAAAACGCTTGTGAAACTTGGAATAAGTGATCATAAACTTAATATCGAAACACTGAGGCAGGTATGACAACATTTCGAGTGTGATAGAATTTGTCCTGTTTGTGGCCTCGATATTGAAGACGACTATTTTAATGAAATAGATAATAGAATCCTTAATTACAAGCACATACCAATTTCAACTTTAATTATCCAACTAATGAACTTTACTGATTATTACCTTAACAAGCAGTTAGTACAATACGAATCATCCGGTTTAGAGATGCGAGACAATGTATGATCGAAAGCTTATTATTGTTATTCGATTTACTTTTTGTTGTTGTTGTTAAAATGCTTTTGCAATGCTGTAACTCCATGGCCATGCAAATAAAGCTCATTGTTGTTGTTGTTGTTGTTGTTGTTGTTGTATTACACCACAGTGTACATATATACATGTATACGAGCACGAGTGTGACGTATGGTTCGTTATCTTCCCTCTTTTTCCCTTAACGATTTTTAAAGGCTGGCTTTCACTAGCGCCGGACCGTGGAGTTGGTATTGGAGTCGTAGTCGGAGTCGCAAGAGCACTTACGACCTATTGTAAATCAAAACCGGAAAGTTAAGCGGAATCGGAGTCAAAAGAATCAGATCGTGTCCGTTTCTTCCGACTCCGTCGCTTATGATCCAGTGAAAACTAAATTGTTGGAGTTGGAAACAGAAGCGAAAGAACCAACCAATCACAAAGCCCGAAATCGAGCAGTTTTATTCGTTTATTCCCCAGCTTCTGCTTCTGACTCTAATCTATTTTTTACTCCACCACATCGCTCTAAGCTTTTGATTACGACTCCGTCTGAGACTCCGTCCGCGCTTGTGAAAACCAGCGAAAATATAAGATCTGTTAGCGGACCAGTGACAGAAGAAGTTGCTATTAAGTGTACAATGCTTTAAAGGAACCTTGACTAAAACCAGGCGGTTCAGTTTCAAAGTATACCTAAAGGTTACCTTCAACTGGTCCTGGGATTAAACGTTTTACTGAGGTGATATTTCAGTAAGTGGTTCGAATACGGAGTGTTTCGTTTCCAGTTTAAATCACCTGGGCGATGCGTTGTTTACTTTATGTTGATTTATGGGTTCATTGCGCTGGCTGTCAGAGACCTCAATATGGAGTCTACATGTGATTTCCCGTTGGAACTGTTAGTCCGTGTCAAGTTAATATCTCTATTCAAGCTAGTTTTGTTCAAGTTTGTAACCCTTAGTTTGTTGTAATGTCATTACGTAATCATTACGTAACTGTCACGCTTTTTGTATATTTGTATTAGGCCGTATTGAAGTTGTAATGTAACTCGTTAATTTATAATAATAATAATAATAATAATAAATAATAATAATAGTAATAACAATAATAATAATAATGACTTTATTTAAGTGTCTGATGTATTTAGCACTGTTGTGCTAATTGGGGACACTGTAAATAAATAAACAACATTTGTAAATATAACATAAACTACTATGAATCCCAACTGGGGGGAGGCTGACCAGTTGGCTATTATATTTCACAACGCGGTTGAGGAGTTGAACTCGGGACTACCGAGAACAAATCCAGATAGCAGTAGGGTGGAGGATTTGAACCAGGGACCTCCAGATTTCAAATCCAGCGCCCTAAACCACCCGACCACGCTGCCTCCCCTAATCCCGACTGAGGAATAGTCTCATTTCTTCTTTTGTCAATGGTTGCCGAGTGGTATAATACCTTTGGAGAGAGGTAACAAGAGGTCGGTGTTATTGTTGTAGAAGGTCATTGATTGTTAAAGAGAAAGAAAGAAAGAAGACGAGAGTCAACGATCACTGCTGAAATTCATCAGTAGAAGCGACCCTAAAAGTCCACGGCAAAGACTCTTTTGTCGGGGGAACGCTGTGTTCGAACAGAGAAGGACTGGAGAGGAAAGAGTACAGAAAAAGGAAAAGAGAACAAAGAATATAGAAGAAAAAAGATGTCGCTTAACAAGCCTTGGCACAAGTTTGACAGGCAAGTGTTAACGGTTATTTCTGTGGGAATATTGTGGACAGATGTTGTTGGAACTGAAGGAAATTTAATTGTCGGTTCGGTTCGGTGTTGAAGAACATTGTCGCAGTCAAGAATTTGGACTGGCGACAGAAAAAAAAGAACATTTAAGACTTTGTAAATATATTGTAAATAGTCATAACGTTAGGTATTAAGAACTAAGCCCTTTTTTTACGATCCTCGCGTATCAACTGTTTTTCCGTAATAATAAATTAAGTTTTAGGTCTATATTGTGCGTGTTTCCAGGGTTTATTTATTGCCGCCAAGCCATTTGGGCGTACGTTAAAGGAGGCCCATCGTTGTGGCGCGGTTCGTCACAGTCCACTTCCTGAACTCTCCTTTGTACACGTTCAGCCCCTGGGACTGATCATGGGGCGGGAAGAAAGGAGAGTTCAGGGACTGGACCATGGAATTGTACATATGGATTATGAATTACAAACGATTACAAGAACTTTTATAATTAAGTCTCTAGATTCATGTAATACTGTACTTTAAAAAAGTTCCACTGCTTAGTGGCGTCATAAGTTCCCTTCAAGCTTTGCAAAAATAAACATGGCGGCACCCGGAGAATTCGAAATCTTCAGCGAAAGTTGCGAAACGCCCAGCAATTAAAATAAGCCAAGAATTCAAATCGCTGAAACAGGCTAACATAAACAAACTTTCAATTTGGAACAAAACTGCTTCATTGCCCTTAGATCCCGTTTAACGTTTCTCTAACATGGAAAAGCTACAGTGACTAGCACGGCCAATCAGATTACAGTATTTGCATGTCAGTGGAAAAAATACATGTATCGTTAGAATAACCGTAGTCTCATGATGTACTAAATGAATGTAAAACCACAGCACTCCACAATTCAATTTTAAAGCTTGCTTTAATTTATCTCGAACGACGGCAAAATTATTGTTTCCTGATTCATCGATGTTATTTTTTTTTAACAAAACTTATTGATGAGCAACTCTCTGTCCATATGCCCCCGACAAGAACACTGATCAACAAATAGCGCGATGTCCAGTTTTCTTTGATTCAAGAGGTGTAGGCGGTTTCTCAGACACTTGTCAGAACTTTGCCTTCTAAGTTCTTATCTAACAACACTAGCGGATATGAAGATTCCCACTGATCTTCGCAGTTATGAACACAACTCAAGCAGTTGTGAAATCAAAGCCTGATTATTATTAGCGAATTAATTGTATATAGGATTTTAATGTTAGCGTTTGTTACCGATCAATAAATTGCTTGTTTGATTGTTATTATAAATGGTGTAATTTATTATTATTATTATTATTATTATTATTATTATTGTTATTGTTATTGTTATTGTTATTGTTATTGTTATTATTGTTATTGTTATTGTTATTGTTATTGTTATTGTTATTGTTATTATTATTATTATTATTATTATTATTATTATTATTAACTTTTTTTAAGTGTCGTATGTATTTAGCACTGTTGTGCTAATTGGGGACACTGTAAATAAGTAACCAAATATTGTAAATATAACATAAACTATCAAGAATCCCAACTGGTGGGAGGCTGACCAGTTGGCTAATTACACAACGCGATCGAGGAGTTGAACTCGGGACAACCGTGAACAAATCCAGGTAGCGGTAGGGTGGAGGATTTGAACCAGGGACCTCCACTGAAATTTCAAATCCAGCGCCCTTTCAAATCCTATGCCCCAATGACCGAATATGCGATTGAGAAGAACAGAAAAGATTAGTCACGATTAATTTGTCCGTTGACTTTGGGTTACTCATATCTGTCAATGTTCGCCAGAGGGTGGTGCTTGTCAAAACCGCAAAAAAATGCGAATTCACTAGCAGTAACATAGCGTTACCGGAGCATTACGAATGACTACGATCTTTAAACGCTGACAGCGCGTTCCCACGCTCTTCGAAGTGACGCGAATTGGTGAGTACACTGAAGTTTTGTGTTTTTTATCGTATAACCAGGCACAGCTATCACTCAATGTGAAAAAAGTAGTTCTCGAATGATCTTCCAAGATTTTGAGCGGTTTCCGAAAGGCGCTGATTGAAAATATGATTGCCACGGGCCTTCAAAGCGGCTAACGTGCAAATCAACTGCACATTTACCAATTGATGTTATATCTCATCATTTACCACTACGTCTCGGGTTTGCATAACTGTCTCGAATTTTCCCAACCCTCCTCGTGTTTAGATGAGGCTATGTAATCACGGAGAAAGTGTTCTATTGCTTAATTTTCGTACAACCCGGAACTCGAGTAAAGTTTGTTTTATAATAAATCTTTGTCTCAGCTACAGACAGGATCCATTCTAAAACGCTCTGCTGGCAAAAAGGTATCTGAACCAGGTCGATTTATTTAAGGGGTGGGTGATTTAGGGTTCATTCACATAATTTCTTCATACGAAAATTCTGGATTCTGGATTCTTTCAATATTAAATACTGACAGATATACGGGGATGTTTGCTTTAAATATACAGTGTATAAAGAAGAGTAAGTTTCGTGTCGTCTGTTCACCATCGTAGAAAAGGATAATGTTTCTACACTATCTCTAAGGGATGTCATTGGTTTTATGGAAAGATTTTAAGACGCTAGAGTTATTGACGTGTATGAAACTTACACAACTCATTAAATTTAGCATTTTATCTTTGGCGACACGACACGACACGCGAAAGTTTCTCGCATCCACTGCTTTTCCCGTCTAGGCCGCCCTGAAACCTCGAAATAACTTGATAAGGTTTTAAGGTTTTTTTTCATGTGTCGGTGAAGTTGAACTTACTTGAAAGTAACGACTCCCCGAATAACGGAAGCCATAGGTCAAGGACTAAGTCTAGGTAAAGGTTGCTAAACCGTCCCCTGCTACTCTCGGAAATTTACTCTATTGAATGGTACCAATACTCTCGATGGTACAGCCACAAGGCCTCGATGAATTTGGTCAGACAACCATTTTGTAGGCTTGCTCTTCTTTGGCAAAATTTAGTGGACTAGTATGAGTCAGTAGAGAATACGTTAGACAAAGCGCGCGGTGTACACAAAAGGCAGAGCGCCTCTCTCTCAATGTGGTTTGCAGTAAAAAATGTAAGTTCAGGATACCAAAAAAACAGTAAGAGCATCGCATTTACATAAAAAGTCTCTTTTATTAGCCCAAGTACCAATCAACAGTCGCAATATTCACATAATTATTCCCCTTTTGCACCAGTACACAACGTCACAGTCCAATCATATGCAACATTGGAGCCATGTTACGATTCATGTGTTCATTTCGATGCATGTTGTATCAGGTACATCAAGCATGGATTCAACCTCTCTTTTGTCCCCAGTCTCTTGTCTTGTCTCGGCCTGGCGTAACAATCTGGGACCTGAGACAGCGATTGCCACTGCACCAGTTGGGGCCGTGAGGAGAATGGACAGCACAGCTATGGTTAAGATCTGCAGTGTAGTTCAAATGAGCAAGTATATGTCACGTTGTATATGATGATGTCCAGTCAGGTCCTCTCTTATTAGTTTTCTTCGACGGTACCTGCTTTTGGTGCTGTAAGATTTGAGGGACTACGTCACGGTTTGAGTATCTTGAAAAGTTAAGGTGAAATTTTTCAAGCTCGTTGATTGTAATCCGTGTCAATCTTTGCCATCCTTAACCATCCTGGTTCCTTCATGGCTTATTATTATCTCTTTGGTATTTTTCTATCTTAGTGAACGATTATTTTCAGGTTTTCGTTAATTTAAAGGTAGTTTTGCACGTGGCCAAAATAACTCAAAATACCAGGACTGAGCTCCTTTAACGTCAGTTGTGTCTTATATCAGCAAGACCTGGCGCTCCAGCACTACAGCTGCAGCTCTGGCAGGTATTCTGTTGTGAGAACCCAGCTTTAATATTAGCAGTTTTCATAAATTGGCCCTTTTGCTCTCTGACACATACTGCATCTTGAAAGCAAAGCCGCCTCTCACCCAGGACATGCCGGGGCATCTTTATGGAATTTTACAGGTAGTTTGCTTTGTCACTGTTTTGAGATGGGAAGTTGACAACCTCAACCAGTCAAGAAAATAGTGGAATGTTCTAAGACAAGAGGTTTGTAGGATCATACTAGGATTATCAGCCGAGCGAGGCGCGACCAAAGTTTGGTGACCAGGTTTAAAACGTTCAAGTTTTGTTGTTTTCAAGGGGAAACGACTCCTTGTCATGTGGCAACTTGTCTGCCTTTGACGTTTTTTAATTTTAAGTCCAAAACTTCGGCACCAAACTCTGTCGCGCCTTTCTCAACTGATAATTGAAGTAACCGTTAATAGAACTGTGATGACATCATACATAATCAACCAATGACTACAGTAAGACGGCGGCTTAACGCTTGGTGCGTTGGACTTTGGATATATTGGCATGGGTTTAAGTGTGGTCTGGGTCACTGTGTTGTGTTCACATAGTGCCCCTATTCATCATTGACTGGCACAATGCTGGGGTGACCAGCGATTTTGGTCGAGGGTGACTTTACCAGTTTTGAAAATGTATTATCTAAAAGTACCTGAATACCAAGCTCTTCTTGATACATTCCAGTGAAACCACGTTCGCGAGCGATGTCGAGTGACACGGAACCAATGGCGGCCTGAAAATATATACCGAACAGTTACAAGGGATACTGAGATGATGACCGCAATTCTTGAAGCAACTTATAAATAGGTCCAGTCACTTGTATGTTCTGTTCAACTTTATACCTGTGTTAATTTATTTCGAAACCTATAGCGTGTATAAATTACACAGTATCAGCAAGAGAAAATAAAGTGACAAGTTTCTCCACACACTTCCATGCAGCAACTATTTAATCTACATGAAGCAATTTTTCACGTTTTTTACTAATGCTGGTCATCTCGTCTGAAACTTTTTAGCTGTGTATAAACGTACTAAGAGTTCTAAAATAAGCGATTTTTAATGGAATGGCTATGATCGTTAAGTTAGGTTAATGTTAAAATTTGCAGCCTTGTGATGTACAGATTGGTTTTACAATATTTAGAGAGGAAGCCACAATTCAGCCTTAGCTGGTTTTCACTCGGTTTCTCTAACCTGGTTGAATTGGAATTCGGATATGTTGATTTTTGTGGAGGGAGGAAAGCGAGAGAACCCGGAGAAAAACTTTTGAAGCAAGTCGAGAACCAACAACAAACTCAACCTATACATGGTACTGGGCTGGAATCGAACTCAGGTCACATTGGTAGGAGGCGGGCGCTTTCACCACCGCGCCATCCCTGCTCCCCATCCCTACTCATTACTCTGTAGTCAATATTAATACTCATCTCACAGTTGTAGTAGTGACTTTTGCATACTACTTGATGGTAAGCCTATTTGTAGCTACTTTGTACTCTGTTGTTCACCTGGACTGTAGCTTTTGGTGACCAAGCAATGGCCACAAATAACTTGTCCTTGATACTGAGATTGTTTCCAGATACCACAAGAAAGGTCACAATCACTCTGATGACCATTGCTACAGTGAGCAAACCAAAAGCCTTTCCTGAAAATAAATGACACAACTGGGATTTTTTGCAGTTCTTTTTCGCTTCATCAATGTATGGAAAAAGGCACCAAGACCACCTGGAAAAAGGAGGCTGAATCCTAGAGTCTATAGGATATTGCTAGATGGTAATGAACTACACTATCAGCCATCTGTTTTCTCACATTTTTATTCAATCCTTGAATGCATAGATAGCATCAACTGCAAATGCTTTTTTACATGGGAATTTATTATTTTATCACTTAACTTTACTGTGATACTGTAAAGAACGTCTCTCAGTCGATCATATACATGTAGTTCATAATTAACAATTCAGATACTATGTGAGTGTCAGAAACCCAAAGCTGTCATTGATAGTACACAAGTAGTTTAAATACTTACTCATATTTTCCTCTAATGAAGTAAAATATTATTTTCAACATCATCATGAACTGACCATGTTTTCTTGGTAGGCAAGGAAAACTCAGACCATTGCACTACATACCAATGAGTGTACTTTCCATGTACTCTATACTGACTTCTGCACCTATCAAACCAAACAGCAGAGGCTGGAAGAATTCCCATACTACAGCCATAGCATCAGCAATAGGAACCTACACATAAGAAAACACAAACATTACTTAATTAATATATCATAAAATGTATGAGCTACATGTGGTAAAGGTCATTCTGAAAAACAAAATAGTGTGGCACTGCTTCTGAGGGTATTCCATATCTTTCCAGAACTTGCTGTTCTTAAAGGGTATACTGGGGAAACTAAGGTGACCAAAAAATACAAACAGGTAACAAACTGCTTGCCATCCTAGTTAGTATGCTAACAATTACTTTCTGGACAATCATTGTCATGCCCAGTTTAATGTTTTCTCTTGTTAAGTAATAACATTTTTTGAATTCTTGATTTTTTCTTCTCAGAAGAACACTTGGTTGTTTTTTCTCAGAAGAGTCTGAATGTACATTCAAACCTACACCAACCTTCTCTATGTCTCCCCAGCCATATGAGGCCACAGTAGCCATTACAAGAACACCAAGTGCCCCTGCTCCTGAAAACTGTGCCATGTTACTACCAAACACTGACAGCATGGCACAACCAAGGAGAATCACAAATCTGTTATGAGATCTGTCTTGCTAGCAGTAGAAAAAGCCAGGCATGAAAGATGAAAACAAATCAAATCAAACAGAAAGCATTGAGTGTCTACTGTAATCACATGTATAAATCACTATATATTCAATGTCCATTGAGTACTTATAGATGTATACAGTGTACATGTAAGTATATTTACCTCAGTTCTGTTTGGTAAAAACCAACATATCACTCCCACCAAGCCTCCAAATACAACACCCATTAACAGCTCAATAGGTCCTCTGAAGATGTTGAACACTATGTTTCCTAAATACAAGTATTAATACAGCCACATGCATCAGTTTAATGCACTTTGTAGTGTCAAATACAATGTAAGCTGTTTGAGGAGGTGGAATAGCCTAGTGGTTAGGGCACTCAGAGGTGGATTGAGGAT
Source organism: Platygyra sinensis (assembly GCA_019787425.1). Lineage (NCBI taxonomy): Eukaryota > Metazoa > Cnidaria > Anthozoa > Scleractinia > Merulinidae > Platygyra > Platygyra sinensis. Next base: position 23,373 of record JAHPZR010002602.1, read on the forward strand.
TCTTTTTAGGAGGAGGGCACACCACTAAGGAATGACGTTAGTTTAATGTCAGCAGTTTGTAGTGACAAACTTGTACAATGTAAGCTGTTTGTAGAGGCAGCGATGGCCTAGTGGTTGGGGCACTCAGAGGTGGATACAGAATTTTTATTAGGAGGAGGCACACCACTAAGGAATGCCATAACTGACTAGTGAGGTAAACAATTTTTAAAAGCAAATAGAAAACAAAGCTTCATCTCAGGGGGGATCAGAGGTACACACCCCCTCCCCCTCCCTCCTATGCCTAGATCCACCCCTGGCACTGAATTTGTAATCTAGAGTACTTGGGTTCAAGTCCTCATCCCTGCCACTAAAAGGATTTGTGCATGGTGGTTCCATTATTCAACCCCAACCTCTCTAAACAGCTAAAACTAGTGTTCAGCCTCTCACCAGTTGGGATTTTTAACAAGCCTCTGTTCAATTTACGATATTTGTTTTCTTCTTTCCATGTCCCCAATAAGTGTAGCAGTGCTTAAGACAATTCCACACTTAAAGTGCCCATATCATCAAAATCTTTATTTTCTTATCTGATTCTATATATCACCCAATGAACTTCTACGAAAGAAAAATGCGATTTGGATAAAAGGCAATCTTTTTTAGAAGTTTTAAAAACGTTCAAATTTGCCGCCATTTTGGTCCACCATTCGCACCAGTCTTCCCGTGGTTTGGAATGATTTGTGACGTAGATTAAGGAACACGTGACTTCAGGCTGACTTACTTCGCTTGTTTTACCTCTGTAAATTAAACTTAGTAGTTCATACCAAATGCTGGAAAGGAGCATTTTGCATAGACTGCGAAGCTAAATTTACAGAGGTAAAACAAGCGAGATAAGTCATGCTTAAAGTCACGTGTTCCTTAATCTACGTCACAAATCTGAGCACGTCGATGATGTGATCAGCAGCACGGGTAGACCGCAATAAAATAGGATTTTCAGGTTTCAAATCTTCATAGAAAAATCGCTTTTTATCCAAATCGAAAATTTTTTTCGCCAAAGTTCATTGCATGGAATATAGAATCAGATGGGAAAATAAAAATTTTGACGATTGGGCACTTTAAATAAAGAGATAAATTATTTTTTATTTTTAATTTCATTATACGTCATGTGTATTAAGTGACTAACCTTTTGAAAAAGCAATCCCAAGAAAAACCCCAAACAAACTTATGGCAATGACATCATCAAATGATGATGCTGCCATAACTAAAGTGGGAATTCCCTGTGCGACACCGAAACCTTTTTGTTGCAGAGTTAGTAGCTGAGGAACTACAACAGCAGGTGTAACAGCACCAAGGACAAACCTGACAAAAGAGAACACCACGTACATCTATGGCTGTATGTACATATATTGGTCACTGTTTGAATGGCAATCAACGATAGACTTCAGTGCCAAGTAAATAAATACATCCTTTTGGTGTAAATCCCACCTTCTTATTAACTGCTTATTTGCTTCTTAACAATATGAAAGCATTTTACAACTTTCTTATACATGAGGTCTTCCTTTACCCTTAAATTTAGCAAATTTGAGTCAAAAATTTCATGCTGCTTCCAGTTAACTGTCAATCAACACTGGAACAAAAATTATCTGCACTGACCGGTCACCAGTTACTTACCCAAGCTGAAAGCCCCAAAGCCAAGGCATGTCCAGCAACAGTTTTCCTACAACAGCCACTGTGATGGCCTCTCCGATGCACGGAGAAAAGGCCAAGCGAATTACGGTGAATTTCAGCCTTCGTAATGCTCCTGGGTCGAGTTCCAAACCAGATCTCGTCAAAATGACAACAAGCGCCATGCTTCGCAGAGTTGCGGACCATTTCTTGTCAATATGTCGAGCAACGTTGATTCCTGGCACATTTCTAAGAATAAATCCCACAACAAGCATCCCTAAGAGAGGTGGGAAAGTATCTCTTGATAGTTTTCTCGTCAAAAACCCACCTAAAGCAGCAAGAACTATAACGTTGAAAATTCCGAAGATATTGCCTCCTGGTAAAAGTTCTTGTCCAAGAATTGACCATAATACTGCCCAACACAATAACACGATAAAGCCGCGAGTTAAGATTTGTCCACAGAACCCTGAGGGAGGTGCTACGTGTGTAAGGCACTGTCGAAAGATGCCTTTTTTGTTTGTTACAGGAGTTTCTTGATCACAATTTGAAAGGTTCTCTTCGTCCGCCATGATGAAATCTACTTTAAGTGTTGTCATACATGGCCATATTTTTGCCCAGTTTGAGAAGCCGCTGTGCAGTGTTCTTGAAAGAGCGTCGGAGTTCCATCGGAGTCAAAAATGTAAACAAAAAGCAACAATATTCAGGGGGACGTCACAAATAGGATAGCATTTGTGAATTTCAGTCACTTTCCTTGCCCAAAGAAAACAGCTGGAAAGAAAAAAACGATCTTTCCTCGACTTTGCTTCGCGCGACCCTTCGCGCGTGTATTCTCGCGTGTCTTCCTCTTGGTCACATGACAAAAAATCCAAAATGGAAGCTATATCTCGTGTTATCAGAATTCAGCTCCCAAACTATCTCAGAACACTGCCAATTCCTTCCACATTTGGTGGATTTCTAAAGCTTTCTGGCAGCGAGTGGGTGCAGCTTGTACCATTTGTGGTGACGACCTCTGTCGTTGTATACCTGGTAATTTCAGCGATTGTTCCCTCGAAGCCCAAGAAAGAAGAGGAGTGGGTGAACAAGACACACCAAAAAGAAAAAGAAAAAGTAGCTGATGCGTTTCAAATTGAGGATCTGGGAGACAAGACTGTTTGCTGCCGTTGCTGGAAATCCAAAAAGGTTTGTGTAGATACTTTTTGAATTCTTCGTTTTCATTGCAACCTGGAAAACAGGTATTAAGCTTGTGCAACGGCCTCAATTCCAGTAGTGCCCATCCTCCGCTCTCCCTTCCCTATAGGGGCAAATCCAACAAAAAAATATCTGACCATCTCAGATAGCTTTAGATTCCATATATTATCTGGAGCTTATTTCATTTGATCCACAAAGTGATCATCAGGTGATGGAAATACAAAAATATATGTTTTGAGCCACAAAGGGTGTAATGCAGGAGTCAATGTAAACCCCCACCCCGGGACAAGGTGGGGATTTGTTGCAAGCCCAAGTTCAGATATCAACAAATTCCCCGGCAAGATTTCCGTATAACCCCATACATTTATTATGCATACAGTTCTTTGTTTAACTTAACAATAGCAGAAACAATAGCGCTCCTTTGAGAGTTATTTGCTTTGAAAAACTTTAAAATTTACCTTTTTTTTCTAAGTGTCGCATACTTTTGGACTTGCTTTTTTTACCGAATTTTCCATCAAAAATACTGAAAAACGAAGCGATTTCTTGAAGACTTAAAAAAAATTTTCGAAATTAAAATCTAAAGTACACAAAATGGAAACGTAATATAACAATTTAAGACGCATTTACCGTATTTTTAAACAGAATGCAGGCTTAAAACTGCTTATAATAACAGTGATTTCGACCATTGCGCTAGTTCAAAAAATGCATATAAAATATTGTTTAAGGCCTAAGCAAAGGCTGCTTGCGGTTAGCTATTAACTGTTGATCGGGTCAGCTACTATTTTACCAATTTTGTAAATGATATCGAAGTGAAATAAAATTCTTGCTGACCTTCAACGTGTCATTCCGCATTTTAGTCCCTTGATTTCCTTCCTCAAATTTAGTCCCATGCGTTAAAGCTGTGTATTTTGTTTCTTCCCTTCATGAAGTGGCGATCAGATCTCGAACAGTGCATACAAGAACAATTTACGCATCTTTGCTTACTGGCATATAAGTCGGCGATGTGTTTGATAATGTTTCCAAAAGGATCATCTCCATAATGCTGATGCTACAACCATTCCCATAGATATATCTTTCGTAGAGATCTTTGGATGTTCCTATACGAGGGAAACTTTGTTTGACTCCCGCAATGAATCCTCTTTTAAGTAGTAATTAAGTAGGTAAGTAGTAATTATCAATGTATATATGCAATACCTTAAGGAGTTGCTATAATTGTCTTCAAAAACAAAAGAGCGCATACATAATTAATGATTCTGCATGCATAATAAATGTATGGGGTTATACGGAAATGTTTCCAATTCCCCTGACCCTGGGGAAGCTGTCTGCCAACCAAAGTCCTCAAATGCTCCCACCATGTGGAGCTTGAGATCTTAGATTGGGAGCCTGAGATCTTGGATTAGGAGCCTGAAAAGCAAGAACATTAAAGCACAGTTCTTAGTCAGTTATATTTAAAATCACTCATATTAATTGTCTCAATAATAATCCCTAGCAAAAATAGCTATTAAAAGGACATTTTTGTCAAAATCATTTGTTGTGCATACAAACTGGTACAAAGAGGGCATATCCATTCACCCTCTGTAGCACAGGAGTGCCCCAGACAGCCAAGGTGGAACCACTCCACTGGACATGTAGGGCTATCACAGGCAATCATCTCTCCATACTCTCCTTGGCCACAAAAGCAAAACATATCATTTCCTACCAAAGATCAATATATTTTCAGCCAAAAACATTTAAACACTGCTAGACTTATTTTTCAGTCTGAAGTTTTAAAATATGTGTAAACGTACCACTGCTTTCCTTGGTATTCCCTTCAGTGTGAGCTTTATTCTTTTGGTGTCTTGTTGCAGTGGCTTTCTTTTCACCTTCATTTCTTCTGGTGGACACATCCGAGAGGTGTTGAAACCACATTTCAACAGCCTCTTCATTTAAGAGTGTTCCCTTTGCAAGTGCTAGTTTTTCTTCACCAGATAGATTGCAACCCTTCTTCTCAGCATTCTTCAGTGCCTCAGCTCATGACAAATCCCCACCCAAACCCCTTACCCTGGAGACGGTTAAATACAAAATAATATTTCCCAATCCCCCACCCCCTTGGGGATGTCATTTCTGTCAAATCCCCTACTTTTCCCCACTAATCCCCACCTTGTCCCGCATAAGGGTGTAAGTGTAAAGTTAACATTAAAATGAAATCATGAATGCATTGACCATTCAGTTAGTGCCAATTTTGTGGTTTATTTTCAGTTCCCCTACTGCGATGGCAGCCACAATCAGCATAACAAGGAAACAGGTGATAATGTGGGACCTGTTATTATCAAGAGAGGAATCCCATCCTCTTGAATGACATTCTTTGTCTCTACATCAAAGTGTGATTTGTTTGGTTGTGAACAAGCAGTAAAAAGTTTTCTCTTTTTGTCAATACTTGGTATCTTTGTATGATTATCAGCAACTGTTACTATTGGATACCCCATGTAGGTTAACCAGCCAGTACAGCCCCAGCAAAATCTCCTTTTCAGAATAATATTGTAATTCGACAATCACTACTGGTAATTGTATATCAAGGCTATAGATTCATGTTAACACCTATCAAGAGACAACAGCAGCATTTCTTTGCTATAATCATTATTGAAAGTTCTGAGTTACACTATAACAAGAAAAACTTTGATAATTACTAGGGATGCATTGTACTTGCACATCTACTTTAAAAATTAAACTTGATGTTTTTCAAGTCCTGAATCAATTCTTCATATTTGCACTTTATACATTTGATTATGTTGGTTACTTTAAATTACTCTGTGTATTTGGGCATTCCAAAATCAATAACAGCATCTACATGTATGAATGTACCTAACGAATGAAATAATCCAGCAGTGAGGCTTTTCTTTCAAGCCAACAAAGGGGCTAGGAGTGAGTGAGTGTGAAAATTCAAAAAATGTGGCTGCACAGCTGATAAACAATATGTGGGGAAGCAGAGATAAAAGGTCATATTTTTAACTGGGTATGAGTCAATGTCATTCCTACACTGTAGCCTGGGCTTATCCATCAGTCAGGTGTGAGTTTACCTGCAATCAGGCATTCTTTTTTAACACCAGGAGGAAGGAGAACTTCTTGCCTGATTTGACAAAAAATAAAAAATAAAAATAGAATGCCTGATCGGAGGTTAGGTGTGAGTAGGCAGTCACTGTTTAGTCATTATAAAAGAAAGGAGGGAGGAGACTTGTGATTTCTTTTGTGTTCTGCTGAGTTCTCTTTCATTATCAGTGATTTACAATTTTGCCTTTGAGTTCACAGCTGACCCTCCAAGCTCAATATTACTGTAATAATATTAGCCACAGGATATCATTAGAACTTGACTATGATTTGTGCTTCTATTGGTTATGTGTCAATAATGCAAGCTACAAAATCAACAAGTTCTCTTTGGTGCACCTCTTTCTATCCCCCACAGTGTTGATTAGCATTTCCTTTGTGTTTAACATTTCTTTGTGTTATGGCATTACCCCTTCCTGGAACTTTTAAGGGCCACAAAATCAGCATGGGATTTTTGGAGGGTAAATTTTTGGTCCAGGGATTTTTTGGGGTTTTGCTGGAAGCCCAAGAGATATTTTTTGGGTCTTGACTTTTGGCTCCATTCGATCATCCCTGTCACTTGAAATCCCGAGTACCTCCTGGGGCTCCCATCTGAACAATTTTCTGCCAAAAACTCTTAAACTTGGCTAGGTAGCTTCAGTAGCATTTCAGTTGAAATGTTTAGATTTTCAATCTAATCAATATAACAAACTCGTCCCAGTCCTCTCACGTTTCTGCAATGGGCTATTGGGCTTAAGGACGTTCGCGCCCATTGCTACTGCGCATCTCTAGTGCGCACGCTATTCATTGGTCACGCGTGCCACGCCATTTTCAAGCGCGCGCACCGAGTCGAAAACTCAACAAACAAAAGAGAGCTGAAGACCTTTCAATACGGTAACTTTGTGTGCGAATATTTTTGTTGGATACTCGGTGACCCCCACTTTTCTTTCGGCAGATCACTTTCTTTCCTGATTCTTTCCATTATACTAAAAAACAAAAAAAATCTGTACGTGGGAATTTTTAATTATTTCTCATATACTATTCAAATAGGGTCGAATTGGTACATGGATACAGAGGGTCTCCTATACTTTTTTCGTGAGGCGTAAATGGGCATTTTTGCTTTGCGTGAAGCGTGAAGGAGGATTAATTTTTCCGTCCTCGAGAAACTGGTTTTCGATTTTTCCGTGATCCGTGAAATATGCATTTACTTTCGCGTGATTTGTGAACCAACGACTTTTTCGGGAATAATTTTTTACTTTTTTGGAGATTTTAGCGTCATTGGAGCTCGTAAACTACACCAAACTAGATGTAGAACCTGCCTATTCAAGGCATTTCTAAGAGTTTTTACACAGCTTTTCCTTATGTGTCAATGGCTTTGGACCCACCGAGCGAGAAAGGCGTTGATCTCAGATAATATAGAAACTTTTGCATGTGATGCCAGCAGACTGAGCAGTACGTAATAATGGCGTCGCTTGATTTAGTAACGCACCGTTGTGCAGATAGTTCTTTAAGGGGGGAGAACCTTAACTACAAATCTGTTGCTAAGGAAATCTCAAAACCTCCTTTTTTTGGCTCCTGAAGTCCAGTGGGCATCAAAGTTTATCGTGTTTGTTCGATTCACGTTTCCTTTAAATGTTTCGAACCACACCCATATTTGGTATGTCACGTGACCACAATAAAAAATGTCTAAAAACTAGGACTGAGTGGATCGTTTTCGAAATATGACAATACGATTTGTTAAAACACGGCATTATCTACAACTTGTAGTATGCGTTTGAGGAAATGTACAATATTTCGAAAATTATAGATCTTTAAGAGGCTATAAAAGCACTTAAAAAAAAGATCTATAATTTTCGAAATACTGTACATTTCCTCAAACCAATTACTTTAGCGTGAAGGTGTTTTCAGAAGAGGTATAGGGGACCCTCGATACAGGTGTGCGTAACTTAGAAGTTGTATTTTTTAAGGCTAATTCTAGCTGATTTAATGACATATGTAGCAAAGATCTATCAAATAGACCTATATATAACTTAGATATGATTCTTCAACTTAATGATATGCCGATAGTAATGAATCCGGCCAGAATCGCCTCGAATGACTGGAAATCCTAGAAATGCTATGGTCTACCTTCAGTCAAACTTTTAAAAAAATCTGTACGTGGGAAGTTTTTAGGCGCGAACGTCCTTAAGTCATGCAACGCGCCCCGTGGAGCTCTGCCCGTCTTTCACTCTTTGGCCCGAGGCTATTGTGCATATAAAAGTGCAACCTGTGGTTGAAATTACTAAAATCAAAGGTTCGGTGGATTATGTGGAGTGCGGAGTGCGGAGTGCGGAGTGCGGAGTGCGGAGTGTGGAGTGTGGAGTGTGGAAAATGCGGAGTGTGGAAAATGCAGAGTGTGGAAAATGTGGAGTGTGGAAAATGAGGAGTGTGGAAAATGCGGAGGGTGGAAAATGCGGAGTGTGGAAATTGTTTTCATTAAAAATCTTTAAAGGCCATTCACGCTATTTGGCAAAACTAGAAGGTGTCTTCGCATCAATTGAATCCAAAAACTAATGATCTAGGTTTGTTATTGAAGACTATTTGAAGGTACTGAAACTGTATCCTGTCGCCTGTCGCTACGGATGACATGGATGGAAATGGATTGAAACTCGAAAAAATTGGCTAATTTTTTCGAGTTTTGATGCTACTTGTTCCAAAAATCCGCAAGGAATTTATTATGGTTAGCCCTGTCTGATAAAATTCATTTGATATCTTAAGCGGCCTTCACACGGCAAACTAAAGTTGGCAAACTCGTGTTGGCAAACTCAAGTTGATGTGTGTGAACAGCACAAAAACAGTCGGCAAACAAGTTGGCAAACTGTTGGCGACCAATAGAACTTGCCTCTATTCTCGCCAACTTTTTCGCCAACTTTTTCGTGTTGGTAAACTCGTATCTGACGCCGGTGTGAACGGTTGGCCAACATGTGTTGGTAATTTTCAACCAATCAAAACGAACTCTATTCCCGTGATTTATTTGCGTGACACTTCACAAAATGGGGGACGCGAGTCAACACTTTTTAAATTTAATATCAAAGCGGTTCACAATTGTCCGGCTGTTCGGTACGTTTCTTCTATAGCCTACAAAGATACTAAAAACAAACAAAACAAAACCGGGAGGAGCGCGCGGACAAACTTGGTTTCGTCCAAACCTTTGTAATTCTCCACCGCTTTCTGGTTCTTCTCTTCTTATCCTCTGTTTCACTGTTGTACGTGACTGAAACTGAACTAAAAAGCGGCCATGTTGGAAATTACCGTGTTTGTTATTTGCCACGAGTTTGCCGTGTGAAGGAACGAGTTTGCCAACTTTTTGAAGTTTTCCAACACGAGTTTGCAAACTTAAGGACGTTCGCGCCCATTGCTACTGCGCATCTCTAGTGCGCACGCTATTCATTGGTCACGAGCATGCCACGTCATTTTCAAGCGCGCGCACGGAGTCGAAAACTCAACAAAATATAGAGCTGATCAACCTCGTTCCCAGGGCTTTTCCCTTTGAAATTGGGAGGGGCGGGAAAAGACCCTGGCATCGGCTGGTCACGTGATCCTTCATAAATATTTCCTGAACTCTAATTTATGCAATCGCTGTTAAATCCTCCATTGTTATTGGTTGATGGAATTCCCCGCAAAAATACAAATTGTCATTAATTTAAGCGGCAATAGTGGGCTAGTGAGCTATCGAGTCTGGTAAATCGAATACGTTTTCTGCGTTAAAAATCTCTTGTATGGAGCCTTCGACTCCCAAAAAGCTTCATCCTCGAAATTCGGTGTGTCGGCTGTGTGGTGATGCGAACGAAAGCCGTCACATGCTGCGGGTTTTAGGCAAAAGCGGCATCGAAAAAAACCTTCCTGCGAAAATTCATTATGCCTGTGGAATTACCATAAGCGAGGCTGATTGCCTTCCAAAGTTGGTCTGCAGGAAGTGCGAATCATTTGTCTTCAAGGTGAGCGACTTCAAACAAAAGAGTGGAAATATTCAAAGTGATCTTGAACTGGAACAAAAGTGTTCAGTGAAGCGTTGCACGGAATTGTCGCTATCTTGCATTCAACCCTCGAAACGAGCGGCTACCGAAATCCACGGAAAAACCTCCGCAAAACAGCTTGTGTTCGGACAAAAACCAGTCCAGACTAACGAAGGCGACCATGAGGAACCCATGGGAGAGGAAAGTTCGTCCGCACTTGGGCTCAACAATGCCGAAGAGGTCGAAGAATCAAACACACTACCTGAAGTAGTTTGCGAGCAAGAGCTCCAAGTAAACGATAACCTAATTATTAGAGCATTGAATTCAAAGTCGCCGTCTAATGTGGCAGAAATTATAAGGGAACACTGCCCGCATGTGCTTTCTTCGCTAAGATTGCTCATCAGCGAGGAGATCAACACAGCCTGTCAGAAACTGTGCAGACGTTCCGATGGCTCTGTGTTGTATGGCCACAGCTACCAAAGTCGGAAAGATTTCAGTTTTGAAAGTGTTTGGAATGAAATAGAAAGCAACATTCCCTTTCTCGTTAGCATCATGAATGCTGTCTGTGGTAAAAGCTTTACAACTCCTGATTTGCGTGTAAAATACGGCTTCATTTACTCGATTCTGGTGAGCGAAAGATGGCACGAACTAAGTCTGTTGAAGCGCGTAAACACAGTTTTGATTATAGAGGGTGGATGTACCAAGAAGGTGAGCATCTCTCTCTTATTAATTCAAGCAAGCTTCAATCAATTTTAACTGTCTTTTTTATTAAATTCCGGAAGTGCAGGATTGACAATTTGTTCACCAATTTACAGAGCTGGGTCCCTTCATGATTATGTTTTAATTAATGAGGGATCCACTGTAATTGGTTATGCTATAGTGGTCTCCCTGCCTAATAATTTTTTTTTTATTCACGTACAAAGATTGCAGTTAGGCGAAGCTAAATAAATAAATAAATAAAATAAATATGTAATTCATTGCATTATAACTGTAGCTAGCATGGTATCACTGAGAGTTAGTATTGCCTGAAAGATTTGTATATTTGTTCTAGAAGACAGTCCCAAGAAAATACTATTATTATTATTATTATTATTATTATTATTATTATTATTATTATTATTATTATTATTATTATTATTATTATTGCGAGACCTTTGGTTTTCTGTATAGTGCCAGTATTTTACTGAGTATATAGTAAGAGATCTTGATGGATTTGGAGATTATTAATTGAAAATGCAGTTTAAAATGTTTTATTTCTTTTGAAGGTTATGCACTAAGCCTGCAAATCTGCCTATAAAAGTTTTGCAATCTATTTGATAAAATGAATGGGTAATAATATTATTATAAAAATAAATGAGACATGTAATGAGATTTCCCAAGGAAAACACCCAATAAATTCTTCGATATGGATTCATGTTAGCTTTAAATCTCCACTTTGGGAGAATACTCTGATTTTCTTATTTTTTTTTGGTTCATTTTTAACCCAGCTCCAGGAGCGACTGAACAAGCTTGGTGTTTGTCTCTCCAATGGAAGACAGGACATCCTATTGAAACTTCTTGGTGGGCACTTTGCAGACAAAGTTGTTCAGAAAGTAAAGGGTGGTTCTGTTTTCCGTGGCACAGGAGATAACTGGGACTTGAAAGTCCTAAAGGGCCACATGCGAAAGGATGTGCAGAATGAAGATCTTCATTTATTTGCATCCAACCTTATCAAAAACCGGGTCAACTTTTCACACTTGCCTAATGTGCATCCTAAGGAGGACATTGTAAATTTTCCACGCCAGCATTTCTCATTAAATGTTGATGAATGGAAAGTGTACATAAACTGTGCCAAGATTCTCACAGGAAGGATAATAATAATAATAATAATCGTGGCTTGGCAAATATCCACCACTATACACGTCCACTTAAGTGAGTAATTGTTAAATATTAAATGCCATTGGAAATTAAATTGTTTTATCAATTGTAAAGTCTGCATATGAGCCAAGTGGCCCACTAGGCTGGAGTCTACCTCCAGTTTCAGTAGCCTGAAAAAAGATGCAATTATTTATAGTCACCCCCCTGGATGGGATGCTAGTCCACTTCAGGGTTATGCCTCGGCATTAAAAACCCCAGAACCTATTGATACACCTGGGTGGAGATAGGCACTGTGAGAGTGAAATGTCTTTCCCAAGAACATAAAACAGTGGCCCTGGCCGAGGCCACCAGACAACCTTATCCGGAGACAAGCGAACTAACCATGAGGCCACCTTGCTTACAAAAAACAAGTTATTGAGGGGAATATTTAATTACTGCTCCATTTACAAGCAGCAAGGCTTCTGATCAATCAAAATCTGTTTGCTTTGATCAAAAAATGATCTGATGTTTTGCTAGTTCAAGTCCTGTAATGATTAAAATAGCATTTCTCACTAAATGGCAATAAAATATAATCATTTGGGTGAAGAATACATTGAGTATTCACCACATGTAATTTATGATAAATGTTGCCAGTGATCAAAAATGTTAAATTATACAGGGATGATGCCATACCACATCTGATATAATCAACTACAGCTGAAAAAGAATAGCAATGCACCATTGATTTAATATTAAAGTTTTGTGCTTCTTCACATGCAGGTGTTCACAACAGCTTCAATTTTTTTTTACCAATAACTGTGGGCAGGTTTGGATTTCTGTGCATTGAAGGTGATAAAAGACTGAAAAAGGGGAGCAGTTTCATTCTCTGACTCTAAGTATCATCATATGATGTAAAAAAGCTTAAAAGTAATTCTTCATTACAACAGTCTGGTATTAGACTTTATTATTCAACTTTTATACACTGTACGTATAATTTCAGATTTTCTGATTGTTTTTATTATCTCTTGTATTCTGAATCAGAAACCATGATCTACATGAGTTGCAGTTAATAAGAAATCACGTAGGTCAAAAGCTGAACTTGACTTGAACAAAACTTATAAATTTACTGGGATTTTGTGAAATATATATGAAATAATCCATATTTGTACTGCGGTTGTAGATGAATGTGAAGAGTGATCGCAGTAAATTTTCCAATTAAATTGGAAAATTTACTGCGATGATCACTCTTCACATACATTTACTGGGATTTTCTTATTGTTATGATAGAACTTCAATTTCTTTGACCATGAGTCTCTGGCTCAGGATATTTGGTAACAACCTTTCCTATTATCACTAGTTATTTAAAAAAAAAATTGTATTAATTCTGAAAATAATATTATCATAACTTCCACAAAAGATGTATACCAGTAGTGTGTAGAATATGCATTGTGATTTTACGGGCCTAAAACATTAAGTGAATAGCTCATTTGAGTTGCATTTGAGTTGCTCTAATCAAAAATTATACTAGTAATAGTTATCACTAAAGCTGCCCCCGCTTTCTTTTATTTCTGCTCATTGAAACAAAAATATTGAACGTTATTGTTCTAGTCGGATACTAAAAAAAAACAATTGTCTTGATATGAACTCTTTTTTATATAAGAATATATTTTGATGTGACATCTTGGCCTCGCTACGAAAAGTGGTGTCCAGAGCACATGCACAATGTGCTGAACGCGATCCAGATCCAGAAACCAAACACTTGTACTTGATAGCCTAATAAATTCTAAATAAAACGAAAATGCCATAAGCTATAATGTAAGAATAATACAAGAATATTTTCAGCCTAAAATCGGCAGAAAAATAAGAATATTCAGTCTGGGCCAGAAAAATAACATCCTTAGAAAAGAAAAGAGTGTACGAGCAAACGTATCTCGAAAGCACAACAGAGGTGAAATGTAAACAAAAGTATCGCGTTACAGTCGCCATATATGCAAATTAGAGTCAAGCTTTTTGTCCTCAATGACAACGCCGCAAAACATTTACATCTGGATCCCTGCCGTAAGATTACTCAGTGAAAATAAGCCATCCAAATAAACGAGATGCCAAAGGAATATTTCAAACTTTATTCCTCCAGAGCTAACATTTGAGAGAACCTAAAACATATCTTGCAATATCAAGAGAAAAAAACTGGCAAAAAAAACAGAGGTGTCAAACTCTGCAAATTACAAGCGGATAACAGCGGAAGCCACACAGAAATATGACCTCTAACGACTTTACTCTGACGAAATGTCTCCCTGAAAACACAGGATTAGTGCTTAGCGAAATATTCAAAGATCCTCCGATCGTACCATACAAAAGGGGCAAAACTTCCTAAGCGGCTACTACACGTGAATGGGAGTCGCGCAGGCCTGTCACCTTATTGTTATCCTTGGGTAATTCTGACGATCGGAAGGTACTATACTGATTTAGCTATTTAGTCGCAAATGAACCACACTGGCCTCGAATTTCGATCTAGTATACTTCAGGACTCTCTGAGCTGTTTTTCCCCCAAAATCCATCTTCAGGATCTCTGAAAGCGTTTTCAATTTGTTTTAGATCATAATCTCGGCCATTTCGAAGCGAGCTAATTTAATCGAGCTGAAATAGTAATGGAGGCCGGCAAATACAAACGCTTTTCAGGGACGCTTGAACTCGAGATCTAAACCAAGGACAAAGCTCGTGGCAAAGACGCCGATCCCGCAAGTCCTCGCGCCCGTGTCCCTTTGCTGGCCTCCCATGAGCGTTTGCGGGAAAAACGTCGATCCCTTGCGGGCGTGCAAGCGATCAAATCGAGATTTTTTGCGGCTATATACCGGAAATACCTACATTCTCTCTTCTTCTCTCTCTATTACGCGGGGAGTCCTAAGGTGCCTCCTCGGGTTTTTGGCCCTCTGGGGCCAAAAACCCTGCGGGGGCAATTACAAGGGGTTGTGCATTTGAAGTCTGCAGCAGCCCTCGGTGACTTCTGTTTGCCTCAGGCAACAATGAAATTTTATGTTCTCAGCAAAATATCATGCTGGTATGCCCTGTATTACATAAGTCATCTAGAGTTGTTACTCCTTAAGTTCATTTTTCCTAAGAGCACAACCTAGAATCAAGTAGCAAACTAGGTCAGATGTAAAAGAAACAATGTGGCACAAACTGGATTGAACAAACTCTCGATACCCTCCCGATCATCACTGGCCAGCTGGAGGACATCGGCAGTGACTCCTCTCTCTCCTAACACTTTAAGCTGGTCCTCAATAATAGAGTTCAGAGGACAAACAACGATGACAACATTTTTGTCTGCCTTTACGGGCAAGAAATCTGGCAAAAGCTGAAACAGGAGCGATTTGCCGAAACCAGTAGGCAGAACGGCAATAACATCGTATCCATTCAGTAAATACTCGAAGCACTTCACCTGAAGTGGCTTTAGGCAAAAGGAAGGAAAGTTACATCGATTTAGAGCTAATCCAAGGCGACAGATTACCGATAAGTTTTCTCGCGACTCCGCCATCTTGCTAGAAAATTATTTCACACATTCGTCATATCGTAATTTATTACACCCAGAATTTTTGGGTGTTTGGGATCACGTGACCAGCCGATGCCAGGGTCTTTTCCCGTCCCTCCCAATTTCAAAGGGAAAAGCCCTGGGAACGAGGTTGAGAGCTGATGACCTTTACGTTAACTTTGTGTGCGAATATTTTTGTTGGATGCTCGGTGACCCCCAATTTTTTTTCGGCAGATCACTTCCTTTTCTGATTCTTTCCATTATACTAAAAAAACAAAAAAAATCTGTACGTGGGAAGTTTTAATTATTTCTCATATACTATTCAAATAGGGTCGAATTGGTACGTGGATACAGGTGTGCGTAACTTAAAAGTTGTATTTTTTAAGGCTAATTCTAGCTGATTTAATGACATGTGAATCAAAGATCTATCAAATAGGCCTATATATGCTGTGTTAAACACACATAACTAAGATATGATTCTTCAAATTAACTTTATGCCGATAGTAATGAATCTGGGCAAAATCGCCTCGAATGACTGGAATCCTAGAAATGCTATGGTCTGCGATACGCCTTATCTTCAAAACGAGTTCGGTGACCCCCGATTTTTTTTACGTTTTTAATCTAAACTTATCATTTTCTTCCTGCAGACAAAGTTTAAAAAAAATCTGTGCGTGGGAAGTTTTTGGGCGCGAACGTCCTTAAGTTTGCCGTGTGAAGGCCGCTTTAGTCGTAGCTTTACAGAAGCATTTTGTTTATGATTAAAGCCCCAAAGTAGTGATTTTAGCACAGAAGGTTAGAAAACAGCAAACTCCTCGTGACACTGCTCCTTTAATTCTTGTATATTCTCATTGAAAGGGTGATTTATGATATTGTAACACTGACATGCGTTTGAATTAACAAAAGTCAATAGCATAGCATTATCCTTACATTCATGGCTAAATCGAACAATATTTTGGTAGCTTTCAAGAACACTAACGAATAGATAAGTAAAAGATAGAAATCAATGCATTATTGTGAATTCACGATATTAACAATCAATCTGTAGTCTTTAAAAACTGGATGATTCCTTACATTTTCATGGTTAAATCGAAAAATATTTTTTTGGTAGCTTTAAAGAACACTAACAAATAAATAAATAACAGATAGAATTCCATGCGCTTAGCATTATTGTGAATTCACGATATTAACAATCGATCTATAGTCTTTAAAAACGGGATGCATCCTTACATTTTCATGGCTACATCAAAAAGTAGTTTTTTGTAGCTCTAAAGAACAGTAACGAATAGGTGAATGAAAGATTGAAATCATTGTGCTTAGCGTTATTGTGAATTCACGATATTAACAATCGATCTATAGTCTTTAAGGACGCTCGCACCCAAAAACTTCCCACGTACAGATTTTTTTAAAACTTTGACTGCAGGTAGAAAATGATAAGATTAGATGAAAAACGTAAAAAAAATCGGGGGTCACCGAACTCGTTTTGAAGATAAGGCGCCTCACAGATCATATCATTTCTAGGATTTTCAGCCACTGAGCCGATTCTGGTCAGATTCCTTACCATCGGCATATATTTAAGTTGAAGAATCATATCTAAGTTATGTGTGTTTAACACAGCATATATAGGCCTATTTGATAGATCTTTGCTACATATGCCATTAAATCAACTAGAATAAGCCTTAAAAAATACAACTTCTAAGTTACGCACACCTGTATTCATGTACCAATTCAACGCTAATTGAATAGTATATGAGAAATAATTAAAACTTCCACGTACAGATTTTTTTTGTTTTTTAGAGTAATGGAAAGAGTCAGAAAAGGAAGTGATCTGTCGAAAAAAAGTGGGGGTCACCGAGCATCCAACAAAAATACTCGCACACAAAGTTAACGCAAAGGCCATCAGCTCTGTAATTTGTTGAGTTTCGACTCGGTGCGCGCGCTTGAAAATGACGTGGCACGCGCGTGGCCAATGAATAGCGTGGCACTAGAGATGCGCAGTAGCAATGGGCGCGAACGTCCTTAAAAACGTGATGCATCCTTACATTTTCATGGCTAAATCGAAAAAAAGTTTGGTAGCTCTAAAGAACGGTAACAAATGGGTAAATGAAAGATTGAAATCAATGCGCTTAGCATTATTGTATGCGCTTAGCATGATTGTGAATTCACGATACTAACAATCGATCTATGGTCTTTAAAAACCGGATGGTGTAATCACTACGGATGCGGTGACATGTTTAATAAAAGATTTCTTCAGCTATCACACGTAGGTGGATCGGCGTGTGGTACGCAGAGACGTTAGTGTACAGCATGGACTCTTTGTAAAAGTTTGTTAACATTCCAGTTGTTCTTTTCCGCATAGGAATGGAAATTAAAATGGAAAATTGAATTTTTCTACGCATTTTCCACACTCCGCATTTTCCACACTCCGCATTTTCCACACTCTCATTTTCCCACACTCCTCATTTTCCACACTCCTCATTTTCCCACACTCCTCATTTTCCACACTCCGCACTCCGCACTCCGCACTCCGCACTCCGCATAATCCACCGAACCAAAATCAAACGCCAATCAGAACTAAAAACAGCGAACCATCAGTACTTTAACTGCTTATTTCTCGCCGAAACAAATCTTAGCCGAGCGTGTAAGAATTCGCACCTTTCATTTTGTAACGTGCACGCGATTGAGTAACGCGATTGCGAAAGAGTTGGAAAAGTATACTTAAACAAATAAGTGTTTTTGCTTTAACATTATCAGCAACAATGAAAATGATTTGCCAAAAGTTTGAACGTTTGAAAAATATTTTTAGTTTTTGTTTCGTTTCCTCAGAAACGAAACGGTATTGTTTTCAGTTCAGAGGTGAACTATTTACTTAGTGGAGGTAATATCCAATCAGAGTAAAGGTCGTTATTGTAAATGTAAATACGGCGGCACAATTTCCGCCCAAATTCTGTGCATCGAAATGCAACATTTCAATTGTTGCCTTGTACGAAATGGGGAATTATTGATTGAAACTCTCTTTATCGGTATATTACACAAGAAAACTACGAACTGGACTTCTAATCGCGTAGTGATAGTAAAAGGGAAATATATTTTCGAGGTAGAGACGCCGCCACACCACGCGATTTGACCCCCAATCAGGCCTGACCCCCAATGAGATATTTTAAGCCGATTGAAGCAGTTTAGTTTAGTTTAGTTCAACAAAGAAATGGTACTGTTTTTCGTTTTAGAGTGATTTATTGACATAGTGAGCATGGGAGTTATCAAAGAAACGCTTGTAATTCAAAAGATAAACATGCGCAGCAAAAACATCCTCGTTGAAACTAAATTTAATTTCGAGTCACGGAAACAAAAGGAACGTAAAATGGCACTTAAGGCATGCAGAAATAACTGAAGACTTAAATGTTTTAAGTCAAACTGGAACGCTGTGATGCTAAAGAGACGAAGGTATCTGTTTTCTTGCTTGATTTAATTAACAACGGTGACATAACTTTGGTGAAATCGGACTTGTGAGGAATAACAATCCCGCCGATTTTCTGTGTTTGCTTACGGGAAAAGAACACGTACTTGGAACGCTTGGATGATACCAGTGACAGAAACGATATTCTGTGGAAGGTAACTAATTCATCAAATTGTATTTTAATTAACCTTGCTTTATTGGAGAAGAGGTACAATATGGCTTTCTTATAAGGTGTCGACATTTTATAGATTTAATTGAATTTGTCAAATTTTCCGCCACAGTTTGAGAAACTTCACTTCTTGTGGAGCGCGTTCTATCATAAGCTTTTAGAAATAACAATCTCTTTGTTTTGAGGTACCGTGGCTGCGCTGGTTTCCATGAAAACACCAATAACATTTGTATTTTAATTTGGCTTCATTATAAATAAGCCGAAGGTGAACTGTGTAAATAATTGCATACCTCCCGTCACATGTAACACGTCCTTTTTGCCGAAAAGAAAAATATATTGCAGCAACGACAAGAAAACGAAGAGTGCCGCAGCAGCGATTCGAATCAAGCACTTCCTGGCACAGAAATGGAAAAATTATGCGTGAAATGCTTTTACCTCTTAGCGTTATTTAGGCTCACACACAATAATTTCGAATTTGCGAAAAATTGGCGGGGCCGTGCGGCCCGCTTGCCGAAGCATTTATCCTGCTTAATTAATTAAGACCAAAATCTGCGATTTTTCAATCTTATTTATGACCTGTCCCTTAAATGTATGCCTTATCGTAAACCTGCCTTAGTGCCCTATATCATAAAATTTGAGATTCCTGGATCTCCTGCCTTATCAACTATTGCTTGATTCCTGGTCTTATCTTTTAAAAAGACTGAACATACCAAATGCAAGACTAAAGTGCAAAACCATGCCCAGTCTGAGACCAAAATGACCAAATTGGATACTCTATTATTGACCTAAATGTCTCAATAAAAACATACCCTCTCAGGCTGGACATACCTATTCTTTGTTTTCATGTGACGTCATCATTTTCGAAAATTACAAATTAGCTATCCTACTGGCGTTTTAGTGTCATCAGACATAAGACCTTATCAAAACTTGGCGTTTTACGACGTTTAAGCTCGATAGGTTTCTTCATTTTCTTATAGAGGACATTTGAATTTCCAAGTTTATGCGTTGCGTGACACTAAAAGGCGGCCCGAGAAGGATCACGCGTAGGTCAAAAGAGCAGTTATCGCTTACGTTTTTGGTAACTGAACAGTTCTTGCACTAGAAGAAGTATTACTTTCAATGTCTCAGAACTCTAGAGTAATAATTTTTCGTTTCAGTGGCAAAACTCAATGACAGATATTTCTGTAGGCTTCCGGCCGCCATGTTGGTGCCCCTCGGAAGGGCACCAACATGGCGTCTCCATACAAAGCTCTATAAATTTAGCTGAAACTGTTTACCGAACAACGCGGCAATGAAAAACCGCACAGACCTAAATCTCGGCGATGTTTTTTGTCTATAAATTATCTATCATATACCTGATTCTTGACTTAATTTATTGAATGGTTACGATTTTTATTTTTGATGCAAACCACCAATACCCATATATGGGAGTACCCCTCTCTCCTTGGGCAGAGTCACAGGAAAGTATCACAAATAAATACATTTCGAAGTGCGGTAATGTGTAGAAAACGTGAATTAATTTATAGCTCTTCCTTTTCTACCATAGTTTCAGTACTATATCCCGCCTCGGCGAAAAACCCCAAGCCGTCTGGCAACTAAGCGAATCACAAAGCAGCGCATTAGCACAAATCCCCTCACCCCGGCGGGACTTCACATACACAAGATATCAAAACACGAGCCTCTCTGACACTGGATATCTTTCCGGGAACGAAACACTATTCTTTCGAAAGAATAGTGTTTCGTTCCCGGAAAGATATCCAGTGTCAGAGAGGCTCGTGTTTTGATATCTTGTGTATGTGAAGTCCCGCCGGGGTGAGGGGATTTGTGCTAATGCGCTGCTTTGTGATTCGCTTAGTTGCCAGACGGCTTGGGGTTTTTCGCCGAGGCGGGATATAGTACTGAAACTATGGTAGAAAAGGAAGAGCTATAAATTAATTCACGTTTTCTACACATTACCGCACTTCGAAATGTATTTATTTGTGATACTTTCCTGTGACTCTGCCCAAGGAGAGAGGGGTACTCCCATATATGGGTATTGGTGGTTTGCATCAAAAATAAAAATCGTAACCATTCAATAAATTAAGTCAAGAATCAGGTATATGATAGATAATTTATAGACAAAAAACATCGCCGAGATTTAGGTCTGTGCGGTTTTTCATTGCCGCGTTGTTCGGTAAACAGTTTCAGCTAAATTTATAGAGCTTTGTATGGAGACGCCATGTTGGTGCCCTTCCGAGGGGCACCAACATGGCGGCCGGAAGCCTACAGAAATATCTGTCATTGAGTTTTGCCACTGAAACGAAAAATTATTACTCTAGAGTTCTGAGACATTGAAAGTAATACTTCTTCTAGTGCAAGAACTGTTCAGTTACCAAAAACGTAAGCGATAACTGCTCTTTTGACCTACGCGTGATCCTTCTCGGGCCGCCTTTTAGTGTCACGCAACGCATAAACTTGGAAATTCAAATGTCCTCTATAAGAAAATGAAGAAACCTATCGAGCTTAAACGTCGTAAAACGCCAAGTTTTGATAAGGTCTTATGTCTGATGACACTAAAACGCCAGTAGGATAGCTAATTTGTAATTTTCGAAAATGATGACGTCACATGAAAACAAAGAATAGGTATGTCCAGCCTGAGAGGGTATGTTTTTATTGAGACATTTAGGTCAATAATAGAGTATCCAATTTGGTCATTTTGGTCTCAGACTGGGCATGGTTTTGCACTTTAGTCTTGCATTTGGTATGTTCAGTCTTTTTAAAAGATAAGACCAGGAATCAAGCAATAGTTGATAAGGCAGGAGATCCAGGAATCTCAAATTTTATGATATAGGGCACTAAGGCAGGTTTACGATAAGGCATACATTTAAGGGACAGGTCATAAATAAGATTGAAAAATCGCAGATTTTGGTCTTAATTAATTAAGCAGGATAAATGCTTCGGCAAGCGGGCCGCACGGCCCCGCCAATTTTTCGCAAATTCGAAATTATTGTGTGTGAGCCTAAATAACGCTAAGAGGTAAAAGCATTTCACGCATAATTTTTCCATTTCTGTGCCAGGAAGTGCTTGATTCGAATCGCTGCTGCGGCACTCTTCGTTTTCTTGTCGTTGCTGCAATATATTTTTCTTTTCGGCAAAAAGGACGTGTTACATGTGACGGGAGGTATGCAATTATTTACACAGTTCACCTTCGGCTTATTTATAATGAAGCCAAATTAAAATACAAATGTTATTGGTGTTTTCATGGAAACCAGCGCAGCCACGGTACCTCAAAACAAAGAGATTGTTATTTCTAAAAGCTTATGATAGAACGCGCTCCACAAGAAGTGAAGTTTCTCAAACTGTGGCGGAAAATTTGACAAATTCAATTAAATCTATAAAATGTCGACACCTTATAAGAAAGCCATATTGTACCTCTTCTCCAATAAAGCAAGGTTAATTAAAATACAATTTGATGAATTAGTTACCTTCCACAGAATATCGTTTCTGTCACTGGTATCATCCAAGCGTTCCAAGTACGTGTTCTTTTCCCGTAAGCAAACACAGAAAATCGGCGGGATTGTTATTCCTCACAAGTCCGATTTCACCAAAGTTATGTCACCGTTGTTAATTAAATCAAGCAAGAAAACAGATACCTTCGTCTCTTTAGCATCACAGCGTTCCAGTTTGACTTAAAACATTTAAGTCTTCAGTTATTTCTGCATGCCTTAAGTGCCATTTTACGTTCCTTTTGTTTCCGTGACTCGAAATTAAATTTAGTTTCAACGAGGATGTTTTTGCTGCGCATGTTTATCTTTTGAATTACAAGCGTTTCTTTGATAACTCCCATGCTCACTATGTCAATAAATCACTCTAAAACGAAAAACAGTACCATTTCTTTGTTGAACTAAACTAAACTAAACTGCTTCAATCGGCTTAAAATATCTCATTGGGGGTCAGGCCTGATTGGGGGTCAAATCGCGTGGTGTGGCGGCGTCTCTACCTCGAAAATATATTTCCCTTTTACTATCACTACGCGATTAGAAGTCCAGTTCGTAGTTTTCTTGTGTAATATACCGATAAAGAGAGTTTCAATCAATAATTCCCCATTTCGTACAAGGCAACAATTGAAATGTTGCATTTCGATGCACAGAATTTGGGCGGAAATTGTGCCGCCGTATTTACATTTACAATAACGACCTTTACTCTGATTGGATATTACCTCCACTAAGTAAATAGTTCACCTCTGAACTGAAAACAATACCGTTTCGTTTCTGAGGAAACGAAACAAAAACTAAAAATATTTTTCAAACGTTCAAACTTTTGGCAAATCATTTTCATTGTTGCTGATAATGTTAAAGCAAAAACACTTATTTGTTTAAGTATACTTTTCCAACTCTTTCGCAATCGCGTTACTCAATCGCGTGCACGTTACAAAATGAAAGGTGCGAATTCTTACACGCTCGGCTAAGATTTGTTTCGGCGAGAAATAAGCAGTTAAAGTACTGATGGTTCGCTGTTTTTAGTTCTGATTGGCGTTTGATTTTGGTTCGGTGGATTATGCGGAGTGCGGAGTGCGGAGTGCGGAGTGCGGAGTGTGGAAAATGAGGAGTGTGGGAAAATGAGGAGTGTGGAAAATGAGGAGTGTGGGAAAATGAGAGTGTGGAAAATGCGGAGTGTGGAAAATGCGGAGTGTGGAAAATGCGTAGAAAAATTCAATTTTCCATTTTAATTTCCATTCCTATGCGGAAAAGAACAACTGGAATGTTAACAAACTTTTACAAAGAGTCCATGCTGTACACTAACGTCTCTGCGTACCACACGCCGATCCACCTACGTGTGATAGCTGAAGAAATCTTTTATTAAACATGTCACCGCATCCGTAGTGATTACACCATCCGGTTTTTAAAGACCATAGATCGATTGTTAGTATCGTGAATTCACAATCATGCTAAGCGCATACAATAATGCTAAGCGCATTGATTTCAATCTTTCATTTACCCATTTGTTACCGTTCTTTAGAGCTACCAAACTTTTTTTCGATTTAGCCATGAAAATGTAAGGATGCATCACGTTTTTAAGGACGTTCGCGCCCATTGCTACTGCGCATCTCTAGTGCCACGCTATTCATTGGCCACGCGCGTGCCACGTCATTTTCAAGCGCGCGCACCGAGTCGAAACTCAACAAATTACAGAGCTGATGGCCTTTGCGTTAACTTTGTGTGCGAGTATTTTTGTTGGATGCTCGGTGACCCCCACTTTTTTTCGACAGATCACTTCCTTTTCTGACTCTTTCCATTACTCTAAAAAACAAAAAAAATCTGTACGTGGAAGTTTTAATTATTTCTCATATACTATTCAATTAGCGTTGAATTGGTACATGAATACAGGTGTGCGTAACTTAGAAGTTGTATTTTTTAAGGCTTATTCTAGTTGATTTAATGGCATATGTAGCAAAGATCTATCAAATAGGCCTATATATGCTGTGTTAAACACACATAACTTAGATATGATTCTTCAACTTAAATATATGCCGATGGTAAGGAATCTGACCAGAATCGGCTCAGTGGCTGAAAATCCTAGAAATGATATGATCTGTGAGGCGCCTTATCTTCAAAACGAGTTCGGTGACCCCCGATTTTTTTTACGTTTTTCATCTAATCTTATCATTTTCTACCTGCAGTCAAAGTTTTAAAAAAATCTGTACGTGGGAAGTTTTTGGGTGCGAGCGTCCTTAAAGACTATAGATCGATTGTTAATATCGTGAATTCACAATAACGCTAAGCACAATGATTTCAATCTTTCATTCACCTATTCGTTACTGTTCTTTAGAGCTACAAAAAACTACTTTTTGATGTAGCCATGAAAATGTAAGGATGCATCCCGTTTTTAAAGACTATAGATCGATTGTTAATATCGTGAATTCACAATAATGCTAAGCGCATGGAATTCTATCTGTTATTTATTTATTTGTTAGTGTTCTTTAAAGCTACCAAAAAAATATTTTTCGATTTAACCATGAAAATGTAAGGAATCATCCAGTTTTTAAAGACTACAGATTGATTGTTAATATCGTGAATTCACAATAATGCATTGATTTCTATCTTTTACTTATCTATTCGTTAGTGTTCTTGAAAGCTACCAAAATATTGTTCGATTTAGCCATGAATGTAAGGATAATGCTATGCTATTGACTTTTGTTAATTCAAACGCATGTCAGTGTTACAATATCATAAATCACCCTTTCAATGAGAATATACAAGAATTAAAGGAGCAGTGTCACGAGGAGTTTGCTGTTTTCTAACCTTCTGTGCTAAAATCACTACTTTGGGGCTTTAATCATAAACAAAATGCTTCTGTAAAGCTACGACTAAAGCGGCCTTCACACGGCAAACTTAAGGACGTTCGCGCCCAAAAACTTCCCACGCACAGATTTTTTTTAAACTTTGTCTGCAGGAAGAAAATGATAAGTTTAGATTAAAAACGTAAAAAAAATCGGGGGTCACCGAACTCGTTTTGAAGATAAGGCGTATCGCAGACCATAGCATTTCTAGGATTCCAGTCATTCGAGGCGATTTTGCCCAGATTCATTACTATCGGCATAAAGTTAATTTGAAGAATCATATCTTAGTTATGTGTGTTTAACACAGCATATATAGGCCTATTTGATAGATCTTTGATTCACATGTCATTAAATCAGCTAGAATTAGCCTTAAAAAATACAACTTTTAAGTTACGCACACCTGTATCCACGTACCAATTCGACCCTATTTGAATAGTATATGAGAAATAATTAAAACTTCCCACGTACAGATTTTTTTTGTTTTTTTAGTATAATGGAAAGAATCAGAAAAGGAAGTGATCTGCCGAAAAAAAATTGGGGGTCACCGAGCATCCAACAAAAATATTCGCACACAAAGTTAACGTAAAGGTCATCAGCTCTCAACCTCGTTCCCAGGGCTTTTCCCTTTGAAATTGGGAGGGACGGGAAAAGACCCTGGCATCGGCTGGTCACGTGATCCCAAACACCCAAAAATTCTGGGTGTAATAAATTACGATATGACGAATGTGTGAAATAATTTTCTAGCAAGATGGCGGAGTCGCGAGAAAACTTATCGGTAATCTGTCGCCTTGGATTAGCTCTAAATCGATGTAACTTTCCTTCCTTTTGCCTAAAGCCACTTCAGGTGAAGTGCTTCGAGTATTTACTGAATGGATACGATGTTATTGCCGTTCTGCCTACTGGTTTCGGCAAATCGCTCCTGTTTCAGCTTTTGCCAGATTTCTTGCCCGTAAAGGCAGACAAAAATGTTGTCATCGTTGTTTGTCCTCTGAACTCTATTATTGAGGACCAGCTTAAAGTGTTAGGAGAGAGAGGAGTCACTGCCGATGTCCTCCAGCTGGCCAGTGATGATCGGGAGGGTATCGAGAGTTTGTTCAATCCAGTTTGTGCCACATTGTTTCTTTTACATCTGACCTAGTTTGCTACTTGATTCTAGGTTGTGCTCTTAGGAAAAATGAACTTAAGGAGTAACAACTCTAGATGACTTATGTAATACAGGGCATACCAGCATGATATTTTGCTGAGAACATAAAATTTCATTGTTGCCTGAGGCAAACAGAAGTCACCGAGGGCTGCTGCAGACTTCAAATGCACAACCCCTTGTAATTGCCCCCGCAGGGTTTTTGGCCCCAGAGGGCCAAAAACCCGAGGAGGCACCTTAGGACTCCCCGCGTAATAGAGAGAGAAGAAGAGAGAATGTAGGTATTTCCGGTATATAGCCGCAAAAAATCTCGATTTGATCGCTTGCACGCCCGCAAGGGATCGACGTTTTTCCCGCAAACGCTCATGGGAGGCCAGCAAAGGGACACGGGCGCGAGGACTTGCGGGATCGGCGTCTTTGCCACGAGCTTTGTCCTTGGTTTAGATCTCGAGTTCAAGCGTCCCTGAAAAGCGTTTGTATTTGCCGGCCTCCATTACTATTTCAGCTCGATTAAATTAGCTCGCTTCGAAATGGCCGAGATTATGATCTAAAACAAATTGAAAACGCTTTCAGAGATCCTGAAGATGGATTTTGGGGGAAAAACAGCTCAGAGAGTCCTGAAGTATACTAGATCGAAATTCGAGGCCAGTGTGGTTCATTTGCGACTAAATAGCTAAATCAGTATAGTACCTTCCGATCGTCAGAATTACCCAAGGATAACAATAAGGTGACAGGCCTGCGCGACTCCCATTCACGTGTAGTAGCCGCTTAGGAAGTTTTGCCCCTTTTGTATGGTACGATCGGAGGATCTTTGAATATTTCGCTAAGCACTAATCCTGTGTTTTCAGGGAGACATTTCGTCAGAGTAAAGTCGTTAGAGGTCATATTTCTGTGTGGCTTCCGCTGTTATCCGCTTGTAATTTGCAGAGTTTGACACCTCTGTTTTTTTTGCCAGTTTTTTTCTCTTGATATTGCAAGATATGTTTTAGGTTCTCTCAAATGTTAGCTCTGGAGGAATAAAGTTTGAAATATTCCTTTGGCATCTCGTTTATTTGGATGGCTTATTTTCACTGAGTAATCTTACGGCAGGGATCCAGATGTAAATGTTTTGCGGCGTTGTCATTGAGGACAAAAAGCTTGACTCTAATTTGCATATATGGCGACTGTAACGCGATACTTTTGTTTACATTTCACCTCTGTTGTGCTTTCGAGATACGTTTGCTCGTACACTCTTTTCTTTTCTAAGGATGTTATTTTTCTGGCCCAGACTGAATATTCTTATTTTTCTGCCGATTTTAGGCTGAAAATATTCTTGTATTATTCTTACATTATAGCTTATGGCATTTTCGTTTTATTTAGAATTTATTAGGCTATCAAGTACAAGTGTTTGGTTTCTGGATCTGGATCGCGTTCAGCACATTGTGCATGTGCTCTGGACACCACTTTTCGTAGCGAGGCCAAGATGTCACATCAAAATATATTCTTATATAAAAAAGAGTTCATATCAAGACAATTGTTTTTTTTTAGTATCCGACTAGAACAATAACGTTCAATATTTTTGTTTCAATGAGCAGAAATAAAAGAAAGCGGGGGCAGCTTTAGTGATAACTATTACTAGTATAATTTTTGATTAGAGCAACTCAAATGCAACTCAAATGAGCTATTCACTTAATGTTTTAGGCCCGTAAAATCACAATGCATATTCTACACACTACTGGTATACATCTTTTGTGGAAGTTATGATAATATTATTTTCAGAATTAATACAATTTTTTTTTTAAATAACTAGTGATAATAGGAAAGGTTGTTACCAAATATCCTGAGCCAGAGACTCATGGTCAAAGAAATTGAAGTTCTATCATAACAATAAGAAAATCCCAGTAAATGTATGTGAAGAGTGATCATCGCAGTAAATTTTCCAATTTAATTGGAAAATTTACTGCGATGATCACTGTTCACATTCATCTACAACCGCAGTACAAATATGGATTATTTCATATATATTTCACAAAATCCCAGTAAATTTATAAGTTTTGTTCAAGTCAAGTTCAGCTTTTGACCTACGTGATTTCTTATTAACTGCAACTCATATAGATCATGGTTTCTGATTCAGAATACAAGAGATAATAAAAACAATCAGAAAATCTGAATACGTACAGTGTATAAAAGTTGAATAATAAAGTCTAATACCAGACTGTTGTAATGAAGAATTACTTTTAAGCTGCTCCCCTTTTTCAGTCTTTTATCACCTTCAATGCACAGAAATCCAAACATGCCCACAGTTATTGGTAAAAAAAAAAAAAAATTGAAGCTGTTGTGAACACCTGCATGTGAAGAAGCACAAAACTTTAATATTAAATCAATAGTGCATTGCTATTCTTTTTCAGCTGTAGTTGATTATATCAGATGTGGTATGGCATCATCCCTGTATAATTTAATTTTTGATCACTGGCAACATTTATCATAAATTACAAGTGGTGAATACTCAATGTATTCTTCACCCAAACGATTATATTTTATTGCCATTTAGTGAGAAATGCTATTTTAATCATTACAGGACTTGAACTAGCAAAACATCAGATCATTTTTTGATCAAAGCAAACAGATTTTGATTGATCAGAAGCCTTGCTGCTTGTAAATGGAGCAGTAATTAAATATTCCCCTCAATAACTTGTTTTTTGTAAGCAAGGTGGCCTCATGGTTAGTTCGCTTGTCTCCGGATAAGGTGGTCTGGTGGCCTCGGCCAGGGCCACTGTTTTATGTTCTTGGGAAAGACATTTCACTCTCACAGTGCCTATCTCCACCCAGGTGTATCAATAGGTTCTGGGGTTTTTAATGCCGAGGCATAACCCTGAAGTGGACTAGCATCCCATCCAGGGGGGTGACTATAAATAATTGCATCTTTTTTCAGGCTACTGAAACTGGAGGTAGACTCCAGCCTAGTGGGCCACTTGGCTCATATGCAGACTTTACAATTGATAAAACAATTTAATTTCCAATGGCATTTAATATTTAACAATTACTCACTTAAGTGGACGTGTATAGTGGTGGATATTTGCCAAGCCACGATTATTATTATTATTATTATCCTTCCTGTGAGAATCTTGGCACAGTTTATGTACACTTTCCATTCATCAACATTTAATGAGAAATGCTGGCGTGGAAAATTTACAATGTCCTCCTTAGGATGCACATTAGGCAAGTGTGAAAAGTTGACCCGGTTTTCGATAAGGTTGGATGCAAATAAATGAAGATCTTCATTCTGCACATCCTTTCGCATATGGCCCTTTAGGACTTTCAAGTCCCAGTTATCTCCTGTGCCACGGAAAACAGAACCACCCTTTACTTTCTGAACAACTTTGTCTGCAAAGTGCCCACCAAGAAGTTTCAATAGGATGTCCCGTCCTCCATTGGAGAGACAAACACCAAACTTTTTCAGTCGCTCCTGGAGCTGGGTTAAAAATGAACAAAAAAAAAAAAAATTAAGAAAATCAGAGTATTCTCCCAAAGTGGAGATTTAAAGCTAACATGAATCCATATCGAAGAATTTATTGGGTGTTTTCCTTGGGAAATCTCATTACATGTCTCATTTATTTTTATAATAATATTATTACCCATTCATTTTATCAAATAGATTGCAAAACTTTTATAGGCAGATTTGCAGGCTTAGCGCATAACCTTCAAAAGAAATAAAACATTTTAAACTGCATTTTCAATTAATAATCTCCAAATCCATCAAGATCTCTTACTATATACTCAGTAAAATACTGGCACTATACAGAAAACCAAAGGTCTCGCAATAATAATAATAATAATAATAATAATAATAATAATAATAATAATAGTTAATAATAGATAGTTTTACTGCATAATAATAGTATTTTCTTGGGACTGTCTTCTAGAACAAATATACAAATCTTTCAGGCAATACTAACTCTCAGTGATACCATGCTAGCTACAGTTATAATGCAATGAATTACATATTTATTTTATTTATTTATTTATTTAGCTTCGCCTAACTGCAATCTTTGTACGTGAATAAAAAAAAAAATATTAGGCAGGGAGACCACTATAGCATAACCAATTACAGTGGATCCCTCATTAATTAAAACATAATCATGAAGGGACCCAGCTCTGTAAATTTGTGAACAAATTGTCAATCCTGCACTTCCGGAATTTAATAAAAAAGACAGTTGAAATTGATTGAAGCTTGCTTGAATTAATAAGAGAGAGATGCTCACCTTCTTGGTACATCCACCCTCTATAATCAAAACTGTGTTTACGCGCTTCAACAGACTTTAAGTTCGTGCCATCTTTCGCTCATCAGAATCGAGTAAATGAAGCCGTATTTTACACGCAAATCAGGAGTTGTAAAGCTTTTACCACAGACAGCATTCCTGATGCTAACGAGAAAGGGAATGTTGCTTTCTATTTCATTCCAAACAGTATCAAAACTGAAATCTTTCAGACTTTGGTAGCTGTGGCCATACAACACAGAGCCATCGGAACGTCTGCACAGTTTCTGACAGGCTGTGTTGATCTCCTCGCTGATGAGCCATCTTACCCTTGCGAAATAAATTCCTAGGAAAGTTGGAATTCCTAGGAATTCCTAGGAATTCCTAGGAATTCGTAACAATTCCAAGACATGCAAATTAGGATAATCCCAGAAGCTTGGAATTTTTTAGAATTTCTAGGAATGGTGAAACAAGTGACTAGGATTTACCGGGAATTCCTAGGAATTCTCAGTATTTCCAAGACTGAAAAGAGAATGTGCTGGGAATTTCTGAGAATCATTTAGAATGGCAATTTAATGTTGGAATTACATAGCTGGGAATCTTTAGGAATCTTTGGGATTCCGTCTTTATTGCCCCTGAGACTCTGACACCAATTTAAAAAAAGCCTAGAAATGGTGGACAAATATCCATAAGGCCCTTACAGAAGCATTAAAAGTAATCTACCATAAATCTGAGAGAACTATTGATCATAGAATTTAATAATCAATATTCTTGAGAAATACATGTCACTACAGCTGTATATAAATATCTGACTGCAAAAACTATTTGGAAATGGCCATTCAAGTGAACATACAATCATGGTACTGTCACTGAAGTTAACTTCTCTTTATATCACTGATTTTCTTTGTTTGTCTTTGTTAGAAAGGAAGTTCTAAAGATTTCAGCTCTTAAAACTATCTAGACACTCACTTCTTTGCATTGAAAGTATGAACTATTTAGAACATTTGACGTAAAATTGAGTCTTCAGGTTTCATAAACTATCATTCCAAATGAAAGTGTGACTA
>JAHPZR010002602.1:67500-78051 GCA_019787425.1 Platygyra sinensis
CATGTAATGAGATTTCCCAAGGAAAACACCCAATAAATTCTTCGATATGGATTCATGTTAGCTTTAAATCTCCACTTTGGGAGAATACTCTGATTTTCTTAATTTTTTTTTTTTTTGTTCATTTTTAACCCAGCTCCAGGAGCGACTGAAAAAGTTTGGTGTTTGTCTCTCCAATGGAGGACGGGACATCCTATTGAAACTTCTTGGTGGGCACTTTGCAGACAAAGTTGTTCAGAAAGTAAAGGGTGGTTCTGTTTTCCGTGGCACAGGAGATAACTGGGACTTGAAAGTCCTAAAGGGCCATATGCGAAAGGATGTGCAGAATGAAGATCTTCATTTATTTGCATCCAACCTTATCGAAAACCGGGTCAACTTTTCACACTTGCCTAATGTGCATCCTAAGGAGGACATTGTAAATTTTCCACGCCAGCATTTCTCATTAAATGTTGATGAATGGAAAGTGTACATAAACTGTGCCAAGATTCTCACAGGAAGGATAATAATAATAATAATAATCGTGGCTTGGCAAATATCCACCACTATACACGTCCACTTAAGTGAGTAATTGTTAAATATTAAATGCCATTGGAAATTAAATTGTTTTATCAATTGTAAAGTCTGCATATGAGCCAAGTGGCCCACTAGGCTGGAGTCTACCTCCAGTTTCAGTAGCCTGAAAAAAGATGCAATTATTTATAGTCACCCCCCTGGATGGGATGCTAGTCCACTTCAGGGTTATGCCTCGGCATTAAAAACCCCAGAACCTATTGATACACCTGGGTGGAGATAGGCACTGTGAGAGTGAAATGTCTTTCCCAAGAACATAAAACAGTGGCCCTGGCCGAGGCCACCAGACCACCTTATCCGGAGACAAGCGAACTAACCATGAGGCCACCTTGCTTACAAAAAACAAGTTATTGAGGGGAATATTTAATTACTGCTCCATTTACAAGCAGCAAGGCTTCTGATCAATCAAAATCTGTTTGCTTTGATCAAAAAATGATCTGATGTTTTGCTAGTTCAAGTCCTGTAATGATTAAAATAGCATTTCTCACTAAATGGCAATAAAATATAATCGTTTGGGTGAAGAATACATTGAGTATTCACCACTTGTAATTTATGATAAATGTTGCCAGTGATCAAAAATTAAATTATACAGGGATGATGCCATACCACATCTGATATAATCAACTACAGCTGAAAAAGAATAGCAATGCACTATTGATTTAATATTAAAGTTTTGTGCTTCTTCACATGCAGGTGTTCACAACAGCTTCAATTTTTTTTTTTTTTTACCAATAACTGTGGGCATGTTTGGATTTCTGTGCATTGAAGGTGATAAAAGACTGAAAAAGGGGAGCAGCTTAAAAGTAATTCTTCATTACAACAGTCTGGTATTAGACTTTATTATTCAACTTTTATACACTGTACGTATTCAGATTTTCTGATTGTTTTTATTATCTCTTGTATTCTGAATCAGAAACCATGATCTATATGAGTTGCAGTTAATAAGAAATCACGTAGGTCAAAAGCTGAACTTGACTTGAACAAAACTTATAAATTTACTGGGATTTTGTGAAATATATATGAAATAATCCATATTTGTACTGCGGTTGTAGATGAATGTGAACAGTGATCATCGCAGTAAATTTTCCAATTAAATTGGAAAATTTACTGCGATGATCACTCTTCACATACATTTACTGGGATTTTCTTATTATTATGATAGAACTTCAATTTCTTTGACCATGAGTCTCTGGCTCAGGATATTTGGTAACAACCTTTCCTATTATCACTAGTTATTTAAAAAAAAAATTGTATTAATTCTGAAAATAATATTATCATAACTTCCACAAAAGATGTATACCAGTAGTGTGTAGAATATGCATTGTGATTTTACGGGCCTAAAACATTAAGTGAATAGCTCATTTGAGTTGCATTTGAGTTGCTCTAATCAAAAATTATATTACAAGGGGTTGTGCATTTGAAGTCTGCAGCAGCCCTCGGTGACTTCTGTTTGCCTCAGGCAACAATGAAATTTTATGTTCTCAGCAAAATATCATGCTGGCATGCCCTGTATTACATAAGTTATCTAGAGTTGTTACTCCTTAAGTTCATTTTCCCTAAGAGCACAACCTAGAATCAAGTAGCAAACTAGGTCAGATGTAAAAGAAACAATGTGGCACAAACTGGATTGAACAAACTCTCGATACCCTCCCGATCATCACTGGCCAGCTGGAGGACATCGGCAGTGACTCCTCTCTCTCCTAACACTTTAAGCTGGTCCTCAATAATAGAGTTCAGAGGACAAACAACGATGACAACATTTTTGTCTGCCTTTACGGGCAAGAAATCTGGCAAAAGCTGAAACAGGAGCGATTTGCCGAAACCAGTAGGCAGAACGGCAATAACATTGTATCCATTCAGTAAATACTCGAAGCACTTCACCTGAAGTGGCTTTAGGCAAAAGGAAGGAAAGTTACATCGATTTAGAGCTAATCCAAGGCGACAGATTACCGATAAGTTTTCTCGCGACTCCGCCATCTTGCTAGAAAATTATTTCACACATTCGTCATATCGTAATTTATTACACCCAGAATTTTTGGGTGTTTGGGATCACGTGACCAGCCGATGCCAGGGTCTTTTCCCGCCCCTCCCAATTTCAAAGGGAAAAGCCCTGGGAACGAGGTTGGGAATAAGAATAGCTCCCAAACAAACGCTCACTCGTACTATTCCAATTATTCTTATTCCGGATTGATCCCAAACGAACGCGCCCTTAATTAGCAACTTCAATATTCCAGCTACATTGTATCATTCACTATACCCAGCCATTCCAAGCTCTCAATGTAAAATGAAAAGAATGTGTTTTAAAGCAATGCCAAATTGAGTTAAGATGATTTGTGATTATTTATAGCAAGCCAATGTTTAACGTTAGTCATCAATACTCTCTCCCTGATGGGTCTCTGTCATTAGGCGTGTATTGGTCTACCAACTTAACCCATTCTCGCTGGTTTTCTAGATGCATTTAGGTCATTAAACTCAACCCCACCTACCTCCCCACCCACGTCGCCACCCTCCCCCGAAAAAAACGACAACAAAACCCCTTCAAAATGAAATGATACAGGTGCGAGCAAACAAAACAAACTACAAAAAAAAAAAAAAACACTGAGCACGATTACTAAGAATTAGAAACAAACTTGAAAATTCCTGGCCAAATTTTAGACGCCCTTTGACTCAGCTCCTTGCAAGTTTCCTTTTGAAAGCAAAGTGCCATTTTCTCAACACACCTCTCTGGCATGTGTGTGACATCGTCATCAGCTCTATCTGTCTGCAAGTCACTGTTGGATGCACCAACATCGCCTTCTTGCATCTTTCTGAAACGTATAGAACAAAGAAATGCAATGCATTGCGTTAACGGTAGGAATGTAATGGTTTGGGGTGGAATAATGCGGACAAATTATAGGCTTCATATTAAGTTGACACACAATAGATTGCATACAAAGAGCAACCAAGTCACTTAAAAAAAAAAAAAAGAAAGAAAAAGGTTACTTGCTCTGTTGCCATTGCAGAGTACATGACACACGTTTCGTTAGCGAAGCATAGAAATCAGAGAATTATAAGCAAAAATTGAACCAAACAGAAACAGTTCTCAACACGTGATTTCACTACTCCTTGTGGAAAAAAAATATTTATTTCAATAATAAAACCTAAAAGTCCCGGCGGGACTTACTAATGACTTATAAATCAAATGATAAATTTATTATTTACGGCATCTGCTCTGAATGTTTAAGTGAATGTTTATGTGACTACGATACTAAAATCTTGACAGCAAAACTAAGGGATATTTTTTTCGTTTGGAAGCAGCATAGAGACAAGAGAAAGGTCAGATATATATACATGAATAAATCCGGTGCTGAAATCATTACCTGAAATAGTCTTCCTCGATTTCATCTGGTTCTAGTTGTTCAGAAATTCTATCAAGTTTGTTCTGTCAAACAGAAATGTAAATTAAAATACAGTGTAGTCAGCTATGATGAAAAGTTCAACAAGGGTTTACCAATATGTATGACGAACATCAATCCAGCAGAACCACACTCCATAAATACTCCTTAGCAGCACGTACGTTTGTGTAGAAAACACTCCGTCAACTCGGATTTTACAATGCACTGCTGTGTGCTTATTAATACAAACAATATTAATACATGTACACTGAAAGAAGTATTTAGCCTGTTGTCATCTAAGATAAATTATTCAAGCTTCACCAATTTTTCGTTTGATCAAACTGAGAAAGATTTTGCATACATGTATAATGTAAGGTGGTTTTAGTATCTTCTCGATTTTGTTCGATGAAAAAAGAAGAAAATTGTCCCTTTGGAGAAATGAAGTTGTATCTAAGCTTCGTGTGGCACAAGAGGATTAATTTACTTAACAATGCAAAACCCGCCTCTAAGGATCACATCGATTAACATAAAAAACAAATTAAACTTTCGCTAAATCAGGGGATTATGACCCATCAGGAAAACTTTAAAACGCTTCAAGTAAAATGTGGACTTAATGCAGAACACATGGACAATTGATAGAACAAAAATGACGAAACCTGTAAGAAATAAAACTACATGGCTGAGTGATTTTAGAATTATTCATTCGAAATGGCTTGCTCTGTTTAACTTCTATTTAAGTCAAACCTTTGTGGTTTGTGCAATGTACACTAGCCGCGTGTATAAATCTATATAGTGTGAAATCAAAAGGCTGGTTTATACATGCAAATTCACCTCAGTGTACAACGAAACTGTTAGTATCTACAAATATTATAGTTTATGTGAGGATCATGTGTAAAAATCGCACGCTTAAAAAAGCAGTCAACACTTGAAGGAAATCTAATAGTTTTGCCTGGCTTTCGCAGGTACATGTATAGAACTTAAAATACTCGCTAACGGAACTCTTTAAATATACGACTTAAAATTACGGATTCTCCACACCTCATAAGCATGAAACAACGATTTTTGCATTCTTCTTCTTTGTAAGAACAACGACTAATTTCCAGCTGGAACGTCCATTGACTATAGTAAGCCGTTGTTGATCCAGTAGATTATTTAAAAACGACTTGTTCCTTTTGACGCTGCATGGCCATCAAACACCTTGATGTCAAAAAATTACTGAAGCTGAACCTATTTGTTCCTGTTTGCGACAACAATGTGAAGTAACTCAGGAAACTGGCACGCAAATCTTGAGCTGGTTCTTAGTGACACAAACATATGACTTCCACGCATAAACAGAGTTTGTACGACTTCAGACATGTAAATTAGGCGAGACTGCAGCTGCTCAAGAGAAACGTTTCAAAGAAATTGTTTCTAAGGCAGTCCATTATCGTTGCTACACCTGTACTTCAATTGTGCAAATTTTAGATTTCAAAAAAGTGTTTTTGTGCACATGTCACTAGCAAATACAAGAACATGACGGAATTCTGAAAGCAAAATTAAGATAAATTTAGAAAACTTGGGCCTCTGCAAGGGAGTGTGCTTTATACAGTTTAGACATCATTAAGTCTATATTAATTATCAAATTTAACACTGGCGAGCGAAACCTCTTTATGTATATTCTCCTACAAGTATTCTCTAATGAAACGACACTTTTAACCCCATCAGAGAGCGTTCAAAGTCAGATTGTATCATAATGTAAAGTAATATTATGTACTACATATTATCAGCTCACATGATATAATCATACTCGAAGAAGAAGAAGAGACTGCATGGTGCCAAGAACAAAGGTAAGTAAACTCAAAACTTGCACAACACTACTATGCAAGTCTGTGCAAAAATAGTGCAAAGGTTAATGATGTTCATGGGGTTTTCCCACAAAACTTCAGAGGATTCCACATGTACATCACCTCAAAGCAAAAATTCATAAAGAGATTGACACGATTCTTTGGGACCAGAAGGTGTTCCTCTAAGGAAGATGTATTGCAATGAAGAGGTGTTAGAGATAATGGTTTCATATTTTTTGCTCTCTGGTCCCGTGGAATAAAAGAAAACAGTCTACCAAGAACTGTGGTCGAGGCTAAGTTTAAGAAACTGATCAGAAGTGTCTTTAACTTTTTTTTATTGATAGAATTGTCCCACTTTTAATATTCATATGCTTTTTTGTTTACATTTTTAAACCATAGTCCACTTTTATGAAAACCATTTTGAATGTTGATGGGATTCCCAGGTTCTTTTTTATATACACCTTTTATTTATTTATTTATTTATTTATTTATTTATTTATTTATTTATTTATTTATTTATTTATTTATTTATTTATTTATTTATTTATTTATTCATTCATTCATTTATGTATTTATTGTTTAGGTAATTATTTATGTTAAAGTGTCTTTAACTTAGTCTCCGAGCTATTTATTTCAAGGAACATTTTATTGTGTACTGTATCTACAATCATGGACGAAAGTGTTGACACATTTTAGCAAAACAAACGCTTTCTATTGGGGTCCTTCTGTAATTTCAAAAGACATCTTTTTTTGTCGATAGCCAAGCCCCCTCTCCTCCTTTTCAATGTTGCAATACGCTCCATGGACACATCAACCTGGTTACAACATTGAAAAGGGGAGAAGAGTCGAAATGTCAAAATTAGAGATTGAAAAACTCACACGTTAAACAAAACAGGTCTTTTTTCGGGACTGTCTCAACTGCTCTTGTCCATGATTGTAGATAAATTAAGATGAATAGATATCCTTAATTCTAATCCTTTTCTTTAATGTGAAATATAGGGCGAAACACTGACTTTTTCCTTTTCTACATGTAGATGTATTTTATTTTGTTTTTTTTAAGTAATTTGTACATAAATAAAACATTACCATTATATTAATAGATACTGTACAGTATGTTGTGTTATTCATATGCACATGACTAGCCACATA
The DNA here is from genome assembly GCA_019787425.1 of Platygyra sinensis. Lineage (NCBI taxonomy): Eukaryota > Metazoa > Cnidaria > Anthozoa > Scleractinia > Merulinidae > Platygyra > Platygyra sinensis. Next base: position 74,414 of record JAHPZR010002602.1, read on the forward strand.
GAGGAATAAACTTCAAATGTTGAATGTGTACCTTTATTTCTTGCAGCTTTTGCTGTTCATTTCTTTTCTGCTCATTGAAATCTTGCAAAGAGCCATTACTTCCAGTCTAATATTAACATGATGAAAATTAAAAATAAGCTGTTCACTCCTTACACAACACCAAGCAAATAAGAATTATCATTCAACTCATTGTTTTGTTCCTTTCCACTGGCCAAGAGCCCACCACATAACCTGCAAATAACTGCCTTCAAATAATGGTCTGCTCATGCGTAGTACTGTTTAAACGTGTTTTGCTGCAAATAATATTCTGCTCATGCGTGATTGGAACCACGCTTTCGAGAGAAAAATGGCACATGGCTTCCCTGAGCTGCCAGAATCAGAAGTGATTAAAATATGAAACAAACTTGGTGATCGAATGATAAAACAATTGTTGAACTCGGTTATCGCAAAACATCGTGATTGTCTTCGGCTTCGGCAAATAATTGATCTGCTCGTCTCTGACAATTCACGATATTTTGCTCAACCTCGCCCAATAATTGTTAGTTTTTATTCATGCAAAATATGTCCCTGTTTAAAACCACACGCCTGTCACATATGAACTCAGTTAAAATGACCTTGCTCTCTATGAGTTCTCGTAGCTTAGTACGGTGGATAGAGTGCCTGCCCGGTGTTCGGGAGGTCATGGGTTCGATTCCTGTCAGGGACTCAGATTTTTCTTTATCTCATACTCGTGTCATGTAGGTTAACTCATCTTTCACATTTATTACCAAGCACAAAAATTCACCATCTTTATCACATAATCAGCTTTATCACATAGACAGCTGCTGTTCACCAAATTTGGAAAGAACTTTCATTGCCATATTGAATTGATGAAGTCAAAAGTGCAGCCCTCTGCAGATCATTGAACCAGTGACATCAAAATGATGTCAAAAGTGCAGCCTGCCGCAGATTATTGAACCGTTGACCAAGAAAACCTGGGACGAGGTTGTGTTATTTTTGGTGAGCAAAAAAACAAAAAGCAAAATGATAAAACTCCTTTAAGAACAGGGAGATATTTTGAATGAATACTAAAGCAATTATTGAATTCGGGTTTTGTAGGATATGAAGAATTCTGCAGATCTCAGAGGGCGTTATCCACCTCGGCCTTCAACCTCAATGGAATAATTTATATCTTACTAGCCTCATTCAATATTAAATGCTAATTAAAATAAATTATTTCATGGTCTGTTGTATCTTCAACTTCAAAGATATGAATTTTGCTCAGAACAAAGTTGTCAACTGAAACTTCCCAATTTGCTAACAAGTGTAACTTGCAACATGATTGGCTAGTTTGTAGCATACTTTCCATTAACTTGCTACTAAGAGTTTTCAGCATGACATGGTGTGTGAAACTGACTAGTATACAACAATGTAAAATGTTCATACCTTTGGGAGACTAGCGATCTCACTTGACAGCAATTCAATTTCTCTCTTTAATTTGTCACAGCTTATGAGAGAAGAAAACAATGAAAATACTTTAATCTAAAAAGGTTTACTTGTTACCCGCAGTTCTAGTGTAATGCACTCAATAGCATAGGGAGTTAAGTCAAATCAATGTACTGAGATGTGAACGAATGCTCACAAAGTGACTACGATGTTTGTAATTAATTGTGTAGATCATTAGTCCTGAAGCTGGCAAAAACAAACATTCAACCAGCATTTTCTTTTCAGGGCATGCAGTAAACCCAAAACAACAAAACAAACCTGGTCAGTGAGACCAAACCAAGCAAAATGTACAAAACCACCGAAACCAAGAAAACAAGCAAAAGGATTTATTTAAATACAGGTGGAATGGAACCCCTTATCATTATTGATAGCGTAATAACTCTAGAATAATTATTCTTTACAGGCCTAACTTAACCCTTTCAGAAACACCAGAATAGCTGCAGCATATTGGCAAACCACTAACTGTTGACATCTTCCAGCTGAAAAAACTAGCTGTTACCTGTCAAAAATTACATTGTATACTGACATTCATGGCATAGTGTGTGTAAAACAAGTGGGAGATATTCCATTATTTTACTCACTGGGGAGCTGACAGGAAAAAAATGTAACAGAAACCATAAAAGTTTTCAAAAAAGATCAATAACTTTTTATTAATAAACGTGTGGCCACCCAACAGTGTACAGTTTATGTTACAAAATGGAAGTGGCAAGCTTATTCAACAAATGTGATAAGTTTCTGGTTGTGAGCAAAAGGTATTAACTAGATTTAATTTTAGCTGAGCCTGAGGAGGGTAGTCAAGACACTACATGTGCTGTTGTTAAAAACATACTAAAAATGGTTTTTATGTTTACCATTTACCATGTACATGTAGTTTTAAGATCTTTCATGTGTTTGCTTTTCTGTATACATGCGTGTACATGTAAAAGTGAGTTCTAAGGATATCTGCGAAGAGAGATCCTTTCCTTCCTTGCTGATGTCAGCATTAATTTTATGCTGAGATTCAAGGCTAATTATCTCAAAAAATGAATGGCTACCCCAGTTTTTCTTTGTGGATTCCAAAAGCTCTTGAAAAGGTCTAATTTTTCTGTGTGGTCCTAACTTGGTGCAAAAACCTTTTAGTAGGCACTGTCCTTAATAGAACCCTAGTTTGATGTTAATAAATCCATTTTTTATGTCTGACTCTAAAGTCAGTTCTTTGACGTAGGCCATAGCATGTCAAAAGATGGCATGCTGAAAGATCTCCCCTAAGTAACACTTTTAAGTGGTTTAGGTGAGTTATAAAGTGGTTAAGTTTCTAAAGAAACTGTGGTGCTGGGTCTGTGGGGAGAATTACAAGATCAACTAGGTTGATAATGTGAATTGTCCACCGTAAAGAGATTTAAAGGCTGAGGAATAATTACTGTGGGTTCTGTGTGGTTTAAAAACAGAAAGATGGACCTACACTATTGATTGGTGCATGGCAACATTACAAACAACAGAATAAATTAGTTGAACGAAAAGTGTTCATTGGTACCGTGAGGACTAAGTGTGCGATTTGAAAAATAAATTTTGCTCTAGAGTTTTGTGGCTTTCCCTGTTTGAATATTAAAATGGAGATTGCGCAAAGATTCTACCAGTATCACCATCATTTTGAAGAAATTTAAAGATCTGTAGAATGATGGATTTTACTGCGTGGCTGTGAGGGCAAAATGAAGGGGGCAAATGTAATTCTGTCATTATTAGGTGATTTATACTTTTGAATATCAACAGAAAGTACAACTCACTTTAATGACTTTAAACTGCCTCAATAAACAAAAGAATATTCATAGACAAACATATGAAGGTAAGCCATTAATAACTGCAGTTACATTAGTTTCTACTTCAGAGCAGTTTTTCAAAGAATTATTGTTATATTTATGTACATAATATACATATACAGCTGAAATTCGTAACACAATCACCAACAGCATAAATGTCACATGGATTGTAGTCTGCACAGCCTGTGCACTCACTCATTATAATGTTGTTTTCTCTCTGGTGATGTTATTGATGATGATCCATTCAGATGAGTGTAAAATTCATCAACCTTGAAAAATGAATTTGAAATTATTATTGGTTTGGTTCAAAATGATTTGATAAAAATAATTGCTTATTCTACTTGTAGTCAACTAGGT
>JAHPZR010002605.1:0-25000 GCA_019787425.1 Platygyra sinensis
GCTTCTTCTTTCGTGTTTCTTCTCTTGTTCAATACGTTGTCTTCACTCCATGGCCTTTTCCGTTTTTGTTTACGTTGCCCGATCTTGTGTTGAGGGTTTCATTTATAAGGGCTTCATTTTCCCGTGTCCATTACCGCATGCGTCCTGCCAGGTTTTTCAGCTTCAGGCTTTTTCTCATGGCCGTTGTTCACTGCGTAGTTTAATTGGTCCGACGGATTTTCGCCTGTCATGTTTATTGCTTCTTCTTTTTGGTGTTTCTTCTCTTGTTCAATACCGTTTTTTTCACTCCATGTCCTTTTCCGTTTTTGTTGACGTTGTCCAGTCCTGTCTTGAGGGTTTCATTTGTAGGGGATTCATTTTCCGTGTCCATTACCGCATGCGTCTTGTCAAATTGTTGTGCTTCAGGCTTTTCATCATGGCCGTTGTTCACTGCGTCGTTTACTTGGTCCGACGGGGCTTTCGCTGTAACTTTATTGCTTCTATTTCTCGTGTTTCTTTTCTTGTTCAATACCGTTGTCTCCAACTTCATGTCCTTTACCGTTTTTGTTGACGTTGTCCGGTCCTGTCTTGAGAGTTTCATTTATAGGGGCTTCATTTTCCGTGTCCATAACCGCATGCGTTCTGTCATTTTTTTAGCTTCAGGCTTTTTCTCATGGCCGTTGTCCATTGCATAGTTTGACTGGTCCGAAGGGGTTTTCGCTGTCAATGCGGTGTTTCTTTTCTTGTTCATTTCCATTGTCTCAACTTCATGTCCTTTACCGTTTTCGTTGACGTTGTCCGGTCCTGTCTGAGGGTTTCATTTATAGGGACTTCATTTTCCATGTCCTTTCTCTTGTCCATAGCCGTTCCTTTTTTAATCCCTTTTAATTTTGATTTCCGTTTCCGAGCCATGATGACAATGAATATCTTCTTAACTCAATGTTGGTAATTTATGTTGCAGCGATATCGGAACAGTTCTGTGTAATAAAATGAAATGACATGTTTGAAATAGTAATTGGACCCGAGTGGAGTACAATTCAGGGAGTAATCGAGCGAGTAATTTCAAAATCGGACGAGCGCGAAGCGCGAGGCCGATTTGAAATTACGAGCACGATTAGTCCCTGAATTGTACGACAGGAGGTCAATTCCTTGTTAATCGTATCTATAACAAATTTCGGGAAAAAAATGTCTTCTGAGAACTTTTTTTGAGCGAAAACATCTGTAGCGCTTTTCCTAAGTTTTGAAACTCTAGAAAACTTTGCTAAGGAAGCCATTGAAGCGCGCGTATTTTGGCGTGAAAATCACGTGGGTATCCAATTACAGGTGTCCGATTACGAAAGTTCAAATCGGACACCTGTAATTGGACACCCACGTGATCGGGCGCCGATTACGTGACAAATAGGCGCGCGGAGAACCAATCACGATCGAGAATTTTGTTATAGATACGATTAACTAATTAATTGCATGCTGTAATTATCCATTAGACAATTTACAGGTGAACAACTTAGAGTAAAGTTTGGAGTAGGAGCCATAATCGCGGACGGAGACCGTGGTTGTCAGTGTTTAATTTCATATATTGGGGCTAAGTATCAGTATCCCGGAAACAAGCCGAACTCGTATATGAAACAGACGGTGGTGATGTTCGTCGTCACGCTTAGTGGTCAGGATTTTTAAACTCGTTTTGGGTGTCAAAGTGTCAATACTTCTTTTTTAAAAAAAAATGTAATTTGTAATTTGCAATTTAATTTAATTCTTTCTGACGAAGTAAATAAAATAGGAAAATCTAAACAAAACAAAGTATTTTCATATTTATCTTTAAGAGATTCCGAAAAACCAAGCCCAGATTTGTTCCAAAATTTCCAACGAGCATCCCCGCGTGTTTTATATTAGTTGGCGGACGATATATAAACAATAGTCTCCATTTAGCGCGAAAATATGCTGGGATATTTGTTCGCGGACATTATCTGTTCCGAGAAGCGAAACTGTGAGCTTCGAGGAACAGATAATGTCCAAGGACAAATATCCCAGCATATTTTCGCGCCAAATGGAGACTATCGTGTTTATTATCCTTCAAATCTTTACGCAACGCGCGCAGTTTTTAAAATTGGGGTATATTCTCGTTTATAATCCATCAAATCTTTTCGCTCGCGCGCGATTGGTCTAAACACATCACGTGACCAAATATCACCCAGCTAAAACAGGTCAAGACAATAGAAACTGCTCGTCGGGACATAGTAAAGGGTGACCGCGATCGCTGAATAGAGGTGACCGCTTACATGTAATAGAGGTCAAAATTACAGTAATTAATTAAGGGGAGTAATTTTCGGGACTTTGACAACTGAGCGCTTAATAGATCGTTTTCACTGTCACGCAATAAAAAAATAAATCCGGCGAAAACTACCCAATAAAAAAAGTTAAGAAATTGTGATGTTATAGAAGATAACAAAATAAGATAATTCTCCAAGTTTTGAGACCTGTGCGTTTCCCCAAACTTCAGATATTCGTCGAAATGTTTCGCAGAAATTTACAGAACCAAGTATGAAAACGCCATATTGGTGTACCACCGTGGTACACCAATATGGCGACCGGAAAATAGTGTAAACATCTGGAACTTACTTTGGTTTCTAGGCGACTGATTATCATGATCAGTACTGAAAAATCAGACATTAACATAAGCACTTTTCCTAATGCTCTAACTTCTAAAAGGGCTCAAAATCATGACCTAAGTATATATTTTTCAACAAATTCGATCGTAGCCTTGTGTCACGCACCTCCAAAACCCGGAAATTCAAAATGCTCTGGTTCCAAACGACGCACGATATTGAGCTGTAAAATTAATTTGCACGAGTGAGTTTTTCAAAAAGCTGAAATTGCACGAGCCGCTTCGGCGAGTACAATTTCAGCTTTTTGAAAAACTCACAATTGCAAATTAGTTTCAAATTGAACGAGAAAAACCGTGTGATGCTTATTAATAATACAAACATGAAAAATACGCGCGTTAGAAAGTGCTGGAAGATGTTTCTTGAAGTCATTTCTTTCGCATTCGAGAAAACTTTTTTCAGAGTTTCCGTACAGAAATTTTTGTCTTTGCTTTACATGAGATCATTGGCCTACAAAATTTCTCATTGTCTTTCTGCAAATCATAATCAGAATTACGATTTGTAATTTGCACCGGTGTTACACTTGAACTGCACTGCTCTCAGCCATCAGAATCGGGTAATTTTTTCATGTGTATTATTATGTGCATTACAATAAAGGATACATGAAGTACTTAGGCTGCCCCCGTAAACGTTGCGTGACACGCGCGTTCTGTTAATGTTGCGAGGATTTTTGCGAGAAATAGAAGTAACGTGAACCACGTGTGCGAAGTACCGGGAGCAAAGTGGAGCAGATGTTACTGAGCCGAGTGAGCGACTGAGGCTCTTTCACTCCTTTGGCCTGTCCCTTCTTTACTCCAACCCCTCTTGATAACGTTTTTGTAAAAGTGACTGGGAGGGGTACGTGATTTGGATGTCAGCAGAGAGGCCAAAAATCCAACGCCGAAGATGTCGTTCTACTGAGACGAGGAAATCCCAAAGCAAAAGCAATCTAGCTACAAATGAGATTCTCGGAACTCCTCTGAGGAACGAGGTATGAAACCAAAGTAATTTTAGCTAGAAAGTAGAATACACAGCCGTATGCACCATTCATCAGTAGACTTAACAGATTTGAATGATTTCAGCTTTCCAATTTATTTTACTTTTGTACTTGATTATAATGTGCTGTTTAATTTAACTTATTATCGTCTTTAACTTGCAACTACAGATGAATGTATCTTTTAGCTTTCAACGTAGTAAACTAACGCACACCTTATAATTTAGTAATACTGTAATAGGAAATGCAGTCTTTTAGTTTGTAATGTTTTAGTGTTTAGGATTACCTGTACAGGACTACTAATAATGTTTATTTATTTATTTACTACTAATATTCGCCAAGATTATATGAGGATTACGCGGATTATGTAGAATTTTTATTCATGTAGTAAAAAGAAATAGAAATATATGTAACTGTTAAATTATTTTCTTATATGCTCTGTCATGTACCAGAAATTTCATTTTCAAATTCCCCTCCTGAGGCCGAAAACTTTTTCAACTGCCCCATCATGGGTCCATTCCAGGTGATCAAATGTCCCCACCCCTGGAAAATTTGCAGTTGCTTGTATTATGCTCCGGACGCTGTGTAGGTAAACACGGTTTAATAGACAACACTCTTACATGCCACGAGGCACGAGGAGCGAAGGTAATAGGTAATCACCAAAGAGAACTTGTAACAAAGTTGACAAATTTGATGTTGAATTTAATATTATCAATAAAAATCTAATATAAAAGTAGCGTTTTGTCAGTGTGGATCAACTGCAAGTATTACATGTCTCCACCGTGACGTCACGCCACATGGAATCAGCGCGACTGGTAACATGAAATCAAGGCTAGCGAACAAATTCCCCGTCCACTATGAGTAGTGATCAAATGCCCTGCCCCAGGAAGACTAAGTTCATCAAATTCCCTCCCTCCTGGGCAGGAAAAGACATCAAAATCCCAGGGTTTGCCCGGGGTGCGGGGGAGGGGGGGGGGGAGGGTGGATAATGTTTAAGCTTCAATTTGACTGGTACATGACAGAGCATATAAGAAAATAATTTAACAGTTACATATATTTCTATTTCTTTTTACTACATGAATAAAAATTCTACATAATCCGCGTAATCCTCATATAATCCTGGCGAATATTAGTAGTAAATAAATAAATAAACATTATTAGTAGTCCTGTACAGGTAATCCTAAACACTAAAACATTACAAAACTAAAAGACTGCATTTCCTATTACAGTATTACTAAATTATAAGGTGTGCAGTTAGTTTACTACGTTGAAAGCTAAAAGATACATTCATCTGTAGTTGCAAGTTAAAGACGATAATAAAGTTAAATTAAACAGCACATTATAATCAAGTACAAAAGTAAAATAAATTGGAAAGCTGAAATCATTCAAATCTGTTAAGTCTACTGATGAATGGTGCATACGGCTGTGTATTCTACTTTCTAGCTAAAATTACTTTGGTTTCATACCTCGTTCCTCAGAGGAGTTCCGAGAATCTCATTTTGTAGCTAGATTGCTTTTGCTTTGGGATTTCCTCGTCTCAGTAGAACGACATCTTCGGCGTTGGATTTTTGCCTCTCTGCTGACATCCAAATCACGTACCCACTCCCAGTCACTTTTCAAAAACGTTATCAAGAGGGGTTGGAGTAAAGAAGGACAGGCCAAAGGAGTGAAAGAGCCTCAGTCGCTCACTCTGGCTCAGTAACATCTGCTCCACTTTGCTCCCGGTACTTCGCACACGTGGTTCACGTTACTTCTATTTCTCGCAAAAATCCTCGACACATTAACAGAACGCGCGTGTCACGCAACGTTTACGGGGGCAGCCTAAGTACTTCATGTATCCGTTTATGTATGCACATAATAATACACATGAAAAAATTACCCGATTCTGATGGCTGAGAGGCAGTGCAGTTCAAGTGTAACACCGGTGCAAATTACAAATCGTAATTCTGAATTATGATTTGCAGAAAGACAATGAGAAATTTTGTAGGCCAATGATCTCATGTAAAGCAAAGACAAAAATTCTGTACGGAAACTCTGAAAAAGTTTCTCGAATGCGAAAGAAATGACTTCAAGAAACATCTTCCAGCACTTTCTAAACGCGCGTAGTTTTCATGTGTTGTATTATTACATAAGCTATCACCGGTTTTTCTCGTTCAAGTTTGAAACTTAATTTTGCAATTGTGAGTTTTCAAAAAGCTGGAAATTGTACTCGCGAAGCGGCTCGTGCAATTTCAGCTTTTTGAAAAACTCACTCGTGCAAATTAATTTTACAGCTCAATATCGTGCGTCGTTTGGAAACCAGAGCATTTTGAATTTCCGGGTTTGGAGGTGCGTGACACAAGGCTACGATCGAATTGTTGAAAAATATATACTTAGGTCATGATTTTGAGCCCTTTTAGAAGTTAGAGCATTAGGAAAAGTGCTTATGTTAATGTCTGATTTTTCAGTACTGATCATGATAATCAGTCGCCTAGAAAGCCAAAGTAAGTTCCAGATGTTTACACTATTTTCCGGTCGCCATATTGGTGTACCACGGTGGTACACCAATATGGCGTTTTCATACTTGGTTCTGTAAATTTCTGCGAAACATTTCGACGAATATCTGAAGTTTGGGGAAACGCACAGGTCTCAAAACTTGGAGAATATCTTATTTTGTTATCTTCTATAACATCACAATTTCTTAACTTTTTTTATTGGGTAGTTTTCGCCGGATTTATTTTTTTATTGCGTGACAGTGAAAACGATCTATTAAGCGCTCAGTTGTCAAAGTCCCGAAAATTACTCCCCTTAATTAATTACTGTAATTTTGACCTCTATTACATGTAAGCGGTCACCTCTATTCAGCGATCGCGGTCACCCTTTACTATGTCCCGACGAGCAGTTTCTATTGTCTTGACCTGTTTTAGCTGGGTGATATTTGGTCACGTGATGTGTTTAGACCAATCGCGCGCGAGCGAAAAGATTTGATGGATTATAAACGAGAATATACCCCAATTTTAAAAACTGCGCGCGTTGCGTAAAAGATTTGAAGGATAATAAACACGATAGTCTCCATTTGGCGCGAAAATATGCTGGGATATTTGTCCTTGGACATTATCTGTTCCTCGAAGCTCACAGTTTCGCTTCTCGGAACAGATAATGTCCGCGAACAAATATCCCAGCATATTTTCGCGCTAAATGGAGACTATTGTTTATATATCGTCCGCAACTAATATAAAACACGCGGGGATGCTCGTTGGAAATTTTGGAACAAATCTGGGCTTGGTTTTTCGGAATCTCTTAAAGATAAATATGAAAAATACTTTGTTTTGTTTAGATTTTCCTATTTTATTTACTTCGTCAGAAAGAATTAAATTAAATTGCAAATTACAAATTACATTTTTTTTAAAAAAGAAGTATTGACACTTTGACACCAAAACGAGTTTAAAAATCCTGACCACTAAGCGTGACGACGAACATCACCACCGTCTGTTTCATATACGAGTTCGGCTTGTTTCCGGGATACTGATACTTAGCCCCAATATATGAATTAAACACTGACAACCACGGTCTCCGTCCGCGATTATGGCTCCTACTCCAAACTTTACTCTAAGTTGTTCACCTGTAAATTGTCTAATGGATAATTACAGCATGCAATTAATTAGTTAATCGTATCTATAACAAAATTCTCGATCGTGATTGGTTCTCCGCGCGCATATTTGTCACGTAATCGGCGCCCGATCACGTGGGTGTCCAATTACAGGTGTCCGATTTGAACTTTTCGTAATCGGACACCTGTAATTGGATACCCACGTGATTTTCACGCCAAATACGCGCGCTTCAATGGCTTCCTTAGCAAAGTTTTCTAGAGTTTCAAAAACTTAGGAAAAGCGCTACAGATGTTTTCGCTCAAAAAAAGTTCTCAGAAGACATTTTTTCCCGAAATTTGTTATAGATACGATTAACAAGGAATTGGACCTCCTGTCGTACAATTCAGGGACTAATCGTGCTCGTAATTTCAAATCGGCCTCGCGCTTCGCGCTCGTCCGATTTTGAAATTACTCGCTCGATTACTCCCTGAATTGTACTCCACTCGGTCCAATTACTATTTCAAACATGTCATTTCATTTTATTACACAGAACTGTTCCGATATCGCTGCAACATAAATTACCAACATTGAGTTAGAAGATATTCATTGTCATCATGGCTCGGAAACGGAAATCAAAATTAAAAGGGATTAAAAAAGGAACGGCTATGGACAAGAGAAAGGACATGGAAAATGAAGTCCCTATAAATGAAACCCTCAAGACAGGACCGGACAACGTCAACGAAAACGGTAAAGGACATGAAGTTGAGACAATGGAAATGAACAAGAAAAGAAACACCGAATTGACAGCGAAAACCCCTTCGGACCAGTCAAACTATGCAATGGACAACGGCCATGAGAAAAAGCCTGAAGCTAAAAAAAATGACAGAACGCATGCGGTTATGGACACGGAAAATGAAGCCCCTATAAATGAAACTCTCAAGACAGGACCGGACAACGTCAACAAAAACGGTAAAGGACATGAAGTTGAGACAACGGTATTGAACAAGAAAAGAAACACGAGAAATAGAAGCAATAAAGTTACAGCGAAAGCCCCGTCGGACCAAGTAAACGACGCAGTGAACAACGGCCATGATGAAAAGCCTGAAGCACAACAATTTGACAAGACGCATGCGGTAATGGACACGGAAATGAATCCCCTACAAATGAAACCCTCAAGACAGGACTGGACAACGTCAACAAAAACGGAAAAGGACATGAGTGAAAAAAACGGTATTGAACAAGAGAAGAAACACAAAAAGAAGAAGCAATAAACTGACAGCGAAAAATCCGTCGGACCAATTAAACTACGCAGTGAACAACGGCCATGAGAAAAAGCCTGAAGCTGAAAAACCTGGCAGGACGCATGCGGTAATGGACACGGAAAATGAAGCCCTTATAAATGAAACCCTCAACACAAGATCGGGCAACGTAAACAAAAACGGAAAAGGCCATGGAGTGAAGACAACGGTATTGAACAAGAGAAGAAACCACGAAAAGAAGAAGCAATAGAGTGACAGCGAAAACCCCGTCGGACCAATTAAACTACGCAGTGAACAACGGCCACGATAAAAAGCTTGAAGCTAAACAACAATTTGACAGGACGCAAGCGGTAATGGACACGGAAAATGAATCCCCTATAAATGAAACCCTCAAGACAGGACCGGACAACGTCAATGAAAACGGTAAAGGACATGAAGTTGAGACAATGGAAATAAACAAGGAAACAAACACCGAAGTGACAGCGAAAACCCCTTCAGACCAGTTAAACTTCGCCATGGACAACGGCCATAAGAAAAAGCCTGAAGTTAACAAGCAGCATGACAGAACGCATGCGGTTATGGACATGGAAAATGAAGCCCCTGTAAATGAAACCCTCGAGACAGGACCGGACAACGTCAACGAAAACGGTAAAGGACATGAAGTTGAGACAATGGAAATAAACAAGAAAAGAAACACCGAGGTGACAGCGAAAACCCCTTCGGACCAGTCAAACTACGCAATGGACAACGGCCATAAGAAAAAGGGTGAAGCTAACAAGCCACATGACAGAACACATGCGGTTATGGACATGGAAAATGAAGCCCCTATAAACGAAACCCTCAAGACAGGACCGGACAACGTCAACGAAAACGGTAAAGAACATGAAGTTGAGACAATGGAAATAAACAAGAAAAGAAACACCGAAGTGACAGCGAAAACCCCTTCGGACCAGTCAAACTACGCAATGGACAAAGGCCATAAGAAAAAGGGTGAAGGTAACAAGCAGCATGACAGAACGCATGCGGAAATGGACACGGAAAATGAAGCCCTTGTAAATGAAACCCTCAAGACAGGACCAAAAAACGTCAACATAAACAGAGAGGGACATATGAATAAAGTGGAAACAACACAATCGAATAAGAAAAGAAACACAGAGATGACAGCGAAAGCTCCTTTGGCTTCGCACCAATTAAACTACGCAGCACAACAGGACAAGTCCCAACCGGCAGTAAAGGGAAAAGGCACAAACATTGGATTAGATGAAAAGATTAAGGAATGGAGAGACGTTTTGAAGATGGTTGAAGAAGACGAGGAAGATTCTGTATACTCGTTGAAAACCCCACCAACAAAGATTTCATCAAATGGCCTTCACAGTGGAAGAGGAGAAATGGGAGAAGCAAGCCTAAATGTTGAGTTTAACGCCCAGTCGGAACTGTTGCTCGTGGGCCAACTTCTCGGCCTTCCTCTTCTAACGGATTCTGCTAAAAGAAGCTTAAAATACATACAGCAGGTTTATATGATGCAGCATGGAGGGCGGCTGGAAAGCAACATTCTCACAGAGGCTGATATAGCCAATTCGGCAACACAATTTCTGGTTGACATAGAACTTATGCCTTTTGCTCCAAGATTGGGCGAATTCATACCACCATTAAACCCTAACTCCTACGTGTTGCAAACAGACGACGAAATAAAAAAGGTGACCAAGCAAGCTCCTGCAAAAAAATTGAGAAAGAACCGAAAAGCTTTCAGTGGCTCAAATAATAGCAATTTTACATTTCAATCCCCTTTAACCAACGCTGAAACAGAAAACGTTGTGTGTGTGTCCGAAGATGTACAAGAAACCACTAGCGCAGAAATCATAGAGATCAGCCAGGATGCACAGGAGGTCCAAACAGTAAGACCGTGCGAAAGCTCATCCAGTCTTTCCCCAGATAAAAACAATGTTCACTTACCTGATCCAAGCAAAAATGTTCCTGTAGAGGAAACTAAGGATACCAACGAAGACTCCGTAGAAGTGTTCGAGGTTCCCGCGCACCCGAGCCAGAAAGACAAAAAACGAAGCTGCCCACTGTGTGATTTTGAAGGTTTTAAGCTGGCCAGACACATGAAGAAGCACGTTAAAGAACGAAAAATACGGGAAAACGAAATAACTCTCTGGGTGAAAAAAGCAGACTTCAAGAAAAGGGCCGCGGAGAATGAGAAAAAAACAGAGCATAGTGCAAGCGAAAAAGAGGAAAAGGGGAGCACGTCCACGTCATTTCAGAAACATGAAAGAAATCACTACCTGTGCAGATGGCAGGGTTGCACGGCAGTGGTTAATCGACCATCGCAGCACCTGAAGCGCGTCCATGCTTTATGCGACGAAATGGCTGCATTTGCAAAAAGATGTATGAAACTGGTGGATAAACGACCACTGCAGCAAGCCGGAACAAAAAGAAAAGCCAATACCTCTGATTTATCAGGATTTCAGACAACCGTTTCTGTTGAGGGTTTGCCACCTAAAGGATGCACTGTCAGGGACGCTACCGGGAAAGCGAAAAACGTTCCCATGAGGAAAACTGGAACTAAGAGAAAAGCCAGCTCCATAGCTAGAGACTCTTTAAAAGCTACGCCACTCAAGAAACGCAAGGTAGAAGAAGATAATGGCGAATCTTCCAGTGAAACAGAGGATGAAGAGTCTGTACAATATGCAGACAGTACCTCCTCTGAAGAGTTCAATCCTGCCAGACCAAGTGTGAAGCAAAACGAACGTATGATGGAGCAAATTCAAATGGATCTGGATGATGCTCAATTTGTCTCTGGGGACGAAAGTGAGGATGATGATGAGGAAGAAGTTATAGCTGGTAAGAGAAAAGACCAGGATTGGCACGACTTCTACACAGACCTCGTAGAGCGTTCAAAAACACAACGAGGGAAAATCCTGGCCATGTTCTACGACTGGCTGCAACATGTCGAGGGCGGCGAACGGAAGAAGATACACAGTTTGCAGCACGTCAGGCAAGTGCATACAATTCTTGAGGTAGTAGAGCCAAATGGAGACGGCTTACGCCCCCTATCTCATGATTTTGGAATGGCAATATGGAACGAGTGGGCAGCCCCTAGACTTCGAACTGCAAAGCTTTCCCATGGCACTGTCAGAAACTACATTCTGTCCCTAGAATGTTTCTGTCAGTTTCTTACCACAAGACGAATTGCAGAAAAATTAAATGAATTTACCATCCAGAGAGTTCAGGACCTGCAAACCCGACTGCCTAAATGGAGAAAAACCGTTCACAGGCGTGGTGCAGTGGAGGACACGGAAAGGTTCGTCAAAGAAAGTGAAGAAGCTTTGACACCTGACGACGTGAAGAGCCTTGAAAATTCTGAACATGCCCGTCAAGTCGTAAAGAATATTGCGGAGATAGCCGATGGTAATCCAGTGTCAAAAAAGCAGTTCACTGAGATAAGAGACTATCTTCTTACTACCCTTATTCTACATAATGGCGCTCGAACGGGGGTTGTTGAGAATTGCACTGTCAAGCAGTTTCAAAGCGCAAAGAAGGATACCGAAGGAAATTTTGTGGTACTTGTAACTAACCACAAGACCACAAGAACTTTTGGCCCTGTCAGGCTGACCTTCAAGCCCAGCCTATATTCGTATACTGTCATGTACGTACAAGAAGTGCTACCGATATTTGCAAACGCAAACGGAGTTCTCTTCCCCAGCAACAAAGGTAAATCATTTCGGCAGTCCAACGTGGGAAAAAGAGTTATCGAGACCTTTCAAAGAGCCAATATAAGAATGGACATCAACGTTACTGCCACCCGACTCCGAAAGTTCCACACTGGCCGTGTTTTTTACAGAGGGGCCGATGCTCAAGAGTTGGTTGCCGATCATATGGCCCATTTGACAACCACTGCACGGAAAAAATACCGACGTGTTGATTTGATGGAAAGATCGACTGCAGCTTTTCGAATAATGCAAGAGAACATAACAGGTAGCCCTACTACTACAAAAGATGAGAAAATGTGTGCTGACGATGCTGATGATAGGAAGGGTTTCGACGACGGTGCGAATCGTAAAGCTTGCAGTGCGAATTGTGAAGATGACGGCTCGAATGGCGAAGATGACGGCCCGGATGGTGAATCTGACGGTGCTAATGGCGAGGCTGACAATGCTAAAGGCAAAGGTGACGGTGCAAATTGTAAAGCTAACGGCGTAAATGGTGTAACTGATGGCGCAACCGGTGCAGGTGACGGCGCGAATGGCGAAGCTGCCGACAAACACAAAGGATCAGATGACGAAGATGGAATCCTGACAACATTGTCCACAGACACCGGACATAGCATCACTATAAACGACGACGAAAAGGCAGTACTAAAAACGTTGTTCAAAAAGGAAATCCAGCAAGGCCTTAGAATGAGCGAGCAGATGATTCGCGATAAGCTCAAGACGGACAGAGCCCTTAAGGTGATCCTGGTTAACAAAGCTAAAGTGAGAAATGTTCAACGATGGATCCTTCGTGAACAAAAGAAAACTGCAGCAGCGTCAATCGCTAATCTCCCCACCATGGATGCTGCAGAAAAAACAGCAAATTACGTTGCCACCAATGGAGGCCAGAGGAAGCTAGCTTCGGACAAGTCATCGCGCCAGGCATGGTCAATGGAGGACACTAAAGTGATTAAAAGAAAATTTTCTGAACTTCTTGCTGCTTCAGAAACAGGATCACTAACAAAATCAGCAATAGAAGCCCACTGGCAGAAGGACGATGTGCTCAGAGCAATCTATGAAAGGGAGGAAACGTTCCCAGGAAGGACCTACATTAAAGTGAAGACCATATTTAGATGGAACTCTCTAGTTTAAAAACACTTTGCCGCTTCAGATTTTTGTTAATTGTAGAAGTTCCTATTAAATGCGTTAATGATGTTAGGAAATGATTTATTTAAACTTGCGAATTCTTAATTTTGAGGACAGTTGCGTCTTAAAAGAAACGACTAGTTAATTATCGTTCTAGTTGATAAAAGGCCTAATTCGATTAAGATCATAACCGAAAACTAATGAGTTGACTTGATATGTAGAAGTTGATGAACGGGATACAAGCGTCTCGTCAACAAGACATTCTTTATTGTACGCCAGCACCATACCACTTGAGCTCTTTGCTAAAATTTACAAGTTCTTAATACATCATTTTATAAGGTTTTAAGAAATAAGGATATCAAGAGATGATTTATTTTATGTCAAGAAATAACAATATTTTTAATGGCTTCGTTCCGGAGAAAGAACGGTTGAAAACAATGTAAAAAAATTGACAGCGGTCGTGAAGGTCTTAAAGGAACCGTGAAACAAAATTATCACTATGGTTAAAAAACGTCAAGTTCGACTGAGATCATAATCGTACACTAAAGTGATCTCGTTTGCTGGTTCCGGAACAAATAATCTATTTTTTCCCCGCGCGAAGCCATGGAGCTCTCAAAGCAAAAACGTGTTTGCTCGTAAGAACAAAGTTTAACCTATGGGCTTATATTTCTTTAAGTAAATTTGCTATTTATTTAAGAAGTTGCCTGTTCGACTCAGTTTACCTCACGGTAGCATCAGTGATGCCTGCGATTTTGTCCTTACTAATTTAACCCTTGGATTTATCTTTCTATAGCGACTAAAAGTGAAGTTTCCACGTATAAAAAGACGTTGGCTGTTCGACTTAGTTTTTCCCTCACGGTAGCATCAGTGATGCCTTTACTACTTAAACCTTTGGATTTATATTTCCTTAAGTAAAGTTTTCACTTATGAAAGAAGTTGGCCATTCGACTTAGTTTACCTCATGTTGAATGCGGTTTACACAGATTCGTATGTTTATGAGTACTTAATTATTTCATTAATTAATTGCCAATTACAAGGCCTTGTCAATAAATGACTCGTATTTGAACTTTAGTGTGATGATTGTGACATCTTCCCGTCCCCATTCTGTTAACAATCAATCGAACAAAGAAAAATGGATTATTCATTTGAAAAGACATACAGGCGCAATATTTTCTACCTCTGGAGTACTGTTACTTTGCTCTTGGAAAACATTAATTCTTACAATTTATGATTTTAAGATTTGTCGCGTAGTTTAATTCCTGTTATTCCTATAGGTTTTGGATAGCCATGACAAAATGTAATGGGTTATAACCATACCAAATAAAAAAATGCTTTCTGGGACAACGCTAATCTAAAAACAAGCAAAATATGATACGAAAGATAGGAAACAAATTGTCAGGTGTTTTAATATTTTCATTGCTTAGTACGCATAGGTAACACCATGTTACGCGCTCTAAAAAAGGCGCCTGCAGTGGTAAGAATCACTAATTTTCAATGAAAATTAAACAGGATTTTGACGTCATTCTTAGCAACGCCCATGATTAGCATACAATTCGTACAGGTTTAGGCACTGACATATCTCCAAAAGAAAGTGCCAACCTTTTCCCCGCACCCATCACCCTGAGAAAAGCACATTTAGGGCGCGTTCGTTTGGGATCAATCCGGAATAAGAATAATTGGAATAATGCGAGTAAACGTTTGTTTGGGAGCTATCCTCATTCCGGAATACCTGGATTTCCATTCCGGCTATTCTGCTCCCAGGAGCAGAATAGCCAGAATATATTCTGGAGTATATTTTTATTCCGGAATATCCCAACGAAAGCGTCCTTATTCTAATAATTCTCGGTCTCCTTTGAAGCACTCGTTCGTCTCGTTGATTTTGATTGTTTATAAGCGTTCCGTGGTATAGATGCATAAAAAGGAAAAAGGAAAAAATCCAAACTTTTTCAACAAAAAAATGAAAGTTAGGTTCTGTTTAAAGCTAATAAAAACTGTGACCTAAAGGGAAAATTCGTAAGGTTACGGTTAGGGCTAGGGTTAGGGAACCCTGATAAAATAAAATCTAGGTTTTTATGTGACGTATAAATCATCTTCCAAAATTAGAAAAATTACCTTTCCTTCTGAGGTTTTTCTTTTACCACAGGGACTTGAAGTTTCACAACGCTTTACCTCGACAGGGTTCTACCTTTGTAAAAGAGAACGTTTGAATTTCCAAGCCTTTGGGCTGCGTGACATAAAAATGGCGGCGAAAGAAAGCCGTCATGTAGGTCAAAAGAAGAGTTATCGCTTTAGTTTTTGCCAACTAAACAGTGCTTGCACTAGAAGAAGCATTTATTTTAATGTGTCGGATCTCTATAGCAATAATTTTTCGTTTCAATACCAAAACTCAGTGAACTCAGTGACAGATGTTTGTGTTACTTTACGTCCGCCATGTTTGTGTCCCTCAAAAGGGCACAAATACGGCGTCTCCATTGCTCTACAAATTTGGGTGACACAATTCTGCAAATAACGCGCAAATGAAAAACAGATTCTTGGAAAGGTGGTTAATAGATCGATCGTGTATCATATCCCAGATTCTTGACTTTAGTCATTGAATAGCTACGATTTTTAGTTTTGATCAGATGACTGGTGAAAGCCGAGAACTTTCCAAGTTCTGCTTAAAATTTGTCCTAAAACCATTTCCATATATCAAAACTATAGAAAACTATCATGTTAAGCTACGAACACCTACAAGTGAATTTACTGTTTATTACAATACGTTGCCATCACTACAATCTACAGTGTCTAGACCATTGCATCCACCTCTAGTAACTCTAAAAATTCAAAATGGCGGCTGCATTACCATCTTCGAACAGTTATAACTTCTTCGTTCTTGTACCTAAAAACTTGAAACTCAGCAAGACTTAAGATAGTGCCAAGCTAAACATTTTGATAATCACGTGGGACAATCCTTGGTGATTGACACCTGTCAACTTGAAGAACACCTGTCAAGGGAAAGGCACACCCAAAATATGTAGAATCGGCTTAAAAAAACGCGAATTAAATAGAAGATATGAGCACGTGTTAGAACACAAAGAATGAACCTTTTCGGCTGTATTATGGAAAAACGGGCAAATATTGAAAAAATGGGAAAAAGCGCCATTGCAAGGGACAGTCCGTAAAGCGCCAAAATTTGCATAATGTCCGCTAAACGCCATTTGTGTCCGCCAAGCGCCAGAGTGTCCGCTCAGCGCCACCGAAAAACGTCCGCTCAGCGCCATGGCAGTCCGGATAGCGCCACATGTCCGCTCAGCGCCACTGCAAAGGTCCGCAAAGCACCACTGATGTCCGCCAAGCGCCCAAGGAGGAGTGTACTACTACTACTACTACTACTACTACTACTACTACTACTACTACTACTACTACTACTGCTGCTACTACTACTACTACTGCTACTACTATTACTACTACTACTACTACTACTACTACTACTACTACTACTACTACTACTACTACTACTACTACTACTACTACTACTACTACTACTACTACTACTGCTGCTGCTGCTGCTGCTGCTACTACTACTACTACTGCTACTTACTACTACTACTCTTAGATGAAGTTTACTTCAAATTAGTTTCACCTTGGACAGAGACAACAGAACAAAAACAGCAGATGTTTATTTGTGAAAACAATATAGAATTACTTACGGATACCGTTTTAAATGTTCCATATTTTATATGGCATTGTAGCGTACCATATTATCAGGCAAACATGGTTGCAAACGGGCTGAACTTTTCATATGTTCATGTGTGCCAGTCCGCTAGG
Organism: Platygyra sinensis; assembly: GCA_019787425.1. Lineage (NCBI taxonomy): Eukaryota > Metazoa > Cnidaria > Anthozoa > Scleractinia > Merulinidae > Platygyra > Platygyra sinensis. Next base: position 17,086 of record JAHPZR010002605.1, read on the forward strand.
TCAAAATATCTTCTCTCACAACAAACAGAGACCAGTCCTAGACTTGCAAATACTCATTCACTTTCGAGGGATCGCTTCTCAAACCAATTTCACCACAAATATTCCCTCTTGGGGTTGTTTTTTTATGAAAGCTTAGCGCACAACTTAGCGAAAAGTCCACACGTTCCACCACACTGGTGACACGCGTACCCGGTTTGCACCACAACGCTCTTGGTGAATCAACAGTATCTTGATATCTGTGCATCGAATCCTTGGGCAGATAATTGTTCTCGATTAATCCGTCCTATAGGGTTGATTTTCACATATAGTTGTGCTTCGAAGTTCGAACATTCTGCGCCTCTCGCATGATCTCGAAGAACGGGAGAGTTATTTACCTGGGGCAGCCAAGCCAATGTTTTGGTTTAGCCTGCTAGCCAATGAAATTACAGGAAATTTTATATCCAGTTCTGGTTGTGGCCCGGACTGCTGAAGGCCTTTCAATTAAAACCGGAAGATTTAATGGATTTGGAAAATTGAAATTTGAAGTGAAGAATCAGTAGACGGATACCAAACAGTCCCCTTCTAACCTGGGACTCTCATTTGGGTCAAATGTCGGGTAGTGTTTCAACTCATTTTAATCCTAACAATTCTCTAATAATAATACTTCAAAATTCACTCCTATTCACGTGTACCCCGCCCTAATAGAGTTCTACTAACACCTCATTTGTTTGCTTGTTTGTTTGCTATTGTTTGTGACATCCCGGCTTATAATCATTGTCTCGTTTACTTTTGCAAGCAAAACTTAAAAACTGCCAGCAAAAAGCATAAGTGTCCGCCGCATTATTTCACACCCACCTGCAAGGGTTGTATAAGAATTGCTTCCGCCAAGAGATTATCAAGGTAAGAGAGTGAATCCCTCATATAGGTCCTCTAACTAAGGTAATCCTTCTTAAGTTATTTCTTCACATAGTACCCAGTTCTTCCGAGGACGTTACTCATGCGATGCCTGGACAGCCGAAGTGACTTTCTCAAAACTACCTGAGAAAAAAATGGCGGGAAGCTCATTTTATATGTTCTGGTTTCGTTCCTGCACTTTCAGCTCTTTTTTTGTGCGGCCGGGCTTTCGTTTGCTTTTTTGATCGTTAAGCTGTTCATTATTTTGCCGTTTACTCGGCTTTAGGGAGTTAAATTAAGCAAACTTAAACGGCAACGGTACGGCTATCCGTAGGCTACGGCAACGAGTACAATGGCTGCGTTATAATTCTTTGTTCATTTCTCTGCGGCTGTTTACAAAAGTTCACAAAACAACAACGTGAAACAGCTACATTCTACATATTTGAGAGAACGTGAACTATACGATGGCCAATTTTTAAAATTTACATGATTTCTCGGATTTTGAAGCTGTCTTACATATGGCAAAGATATTAGTGACGTCACCTATTGTTATTAATATCCCAACCAGAGAACTATTGGCTGGTGAAACAAATAGTTCTTTTGTTTAACGTTTTCAACAGTTAAATCACAAAAAAATGTTTGTAAGCAAATATCTTTGCTATTCTGTTTGGAATATTTCTGACATTATTGTCAAACTGACTGAATTCAAATACTCGCAAGATTCGTAGATTGAATATTAAGTCGTTTTTCAATCGACATTGTCTTTGGCTTGTTACCGTTGCTGCTTAAACTGCTTTTTGCTATTTGGGCAGGAGCGTCTGCTTGCACTTTCGACCATCTGTTTGTTCGGTTGCCTAGCTTGCGTTTGCATGGGCGTTTGTTTGCTTTGCATTCGTTTATCTAAGCATTTCTCTGCCGTCCATTTAGTTGTCAGTGTTTGTGGATGGGAGAATCGTCTCTTATTCAAACTCCCATTAAAGTTCCGAAATGTATTAAACACATACCGAGAGCCGAAGCTCCGGCCCATACTTGCAATCAAAATATTAAAGAATACATCCCCACAGTGCTGGAAGTTTTCCTTTCTTTTGAAACGAAACGAAACGAAACGAAACCCAAGCAGATCCTCCACGAAAACAACCACGCAACGCGCGAGTCATATCCGCGGACGAACTGGGTACAATGTCTAAAAATAACTTTAGAGGGATTACCTTAGTTACAAGACCTATATGAAGGATTCACTCTCTTACTTTGATAATCTCTTGCTGCTGCCAATATTATTGTTTTCTTAACTTTAATTACGGAATAACGCGGTTTTCAATTGAGTGTCGAAACTAATCAGGCAATTACTTTGGTTGTGGTTTTGGCTTAGCACCTTCCCGCACCTTCCCTTCCTGAGTAGTCTAATTGGTAAGAAATTGGTTTCGTTTTGGTTTACGACGCCAAAACGAAAACACCCTTTCCTGGATTATTGTGAACTTAAGGGGTCCTCATCCTAATTGGTTGCCACTATTATTTCAAATTCAAAGCGAACAGACTGCAAATTATAGTAGCTGCTAAAAAGGTATCTACGGGCTGTAACTGTTCATCAGTAGGATGCCTAAAATGTGTGCAATTCCACAGTCCACAGTAAGGAAAAAGATGGCGGCTATACATTTTACCACAATACGTTGCGAATCAAACTAAGCCCACAGCGCATATAGAAAGATATAGTTTAACGGCAGTCGTTCCTATCCTAACAGCTTTGCTCTAGTAGATCTAGTTAAATGACTTACAATTTTTCTTTGTGTTTTTATACGCTCTTTTCGAGTTTTCGTGCGCAAAGCATTATAGGTAAATGTAACAGTCGCCATCTTTTTCCTTACGGTGGATTGGTTTCGGCTCCTTTAAATCCTATACCAATTGCAGAACATTTCAGGAGCAGCCACCCACAATGTGAGCACAGTTACGGACAACACATGTAAGTGAGGAAAATAACTCAAAGTAAAATTAGGACGTTATTTAACGAACTAAATACACACGTCAATTAAATTAACAAATAATATTCACGCGCAGAAAATAAAATTGCGCGCGCACACGTACCATGATACAAAACAAATCTAAGTAAGCAATAAGTAATGTAAGGGTACGATGGTGCAATTCAAGGTTGGATTGCTAATCTCATCTCCCGCAGGGCTGCACCATACTTCTCAACGATAAGACCATGGCGATTGAAGAAGTTATTGAATGAATTTCTGAAGTTGATTGATTTCAAAGCCTTGTTCTCTGAGACGTAATGAATGTCCACGGGTCTATTTATGAAGTCAACTTTGGACGTGCAAATTCTAGCATATCTCACCAGTTGAGATATGTAAACACCGTAAGCTGGATTGGCGGGAATGTTGCTGTCCATATGAGGAAAGTTGACTATCCGGAATGTAAAGTCATCCCTCTTAACAAAGATGCTATTATGGCACGCAACGCAAAAGCTTGGAAATTCAAGATTGGTCTGTATCAAAACGAAGAACCCTTCACGGATGCTTCAAACAACGCTTGGCGGAGCGGTTTCAAGAAGACTGAGGAGCGAGCCGCAGTTAGGTAGCCTTGAGTGAGCGAACGCGGCATCAGTAGCTGTCCTAATTTGAATACTGAATTTATGTAGACATAGACAAAATCTCGAGTTAGGCCTAGTCCTGGGACCTTAAGTCGCCTTAAGGACGGTGCCTACTTTGTGTATTGCGCGCCACGTTCCTGCGCATCACGCAAGCCATGGTTTAAGCGCGCGCGCGCTGGGGTTGACATTGACGCAATCAACTACGCCACCAAGCACACGACGAAAATTAAAGCAAAATTTTCCTACGGTGACCAAATCAATTTTAATGAACCTGTACTTAAACCAGGGAGACCAGAATAGCAGCATATCGCTAACCACTAACTGTTAACGTCTTCCAGTTGAATACCTAGCTGTTATCTTTCGAAAATTACACTGAAATCGAACTGTAACAAGTACCTGTAGAAGGCGTAGTGCGCGCGCAGAAACACAAATGTCTTACTTACTGGGGAGGTGACAGGAAAAAATGTAACGGGCACCGCAAAAGTTTTCAAAAAAAGATCATAACTTTAAAAAACGCGTGGTTACCCCTACATTTTATGTTGCGAAATGGAAGCGGCAAGCTATTCAACATGTGATTAGTTTCTGGTTGTGAGCAAAAGGTATTTAGACTGTATTTTAGCTGAACCAGAGGAAGGCTGTCAGAGACGCTAAAAGCGCTTTTGCAACGATTTTGTTATTAAAAACGTACCAAAAATGATTTTCATGTTACCATTGCCATGTAGTTTAAAGATCTTTTAAATGTGTTTGCCTTTCTGTACGGAAAGGTGAATTCTAAGGAAATCTGTGAGGAAATATCGTTTCCCGCTCTTTTTCAGAAAAATGCTGATGTCAGCATTTTGTTGGGATTCAAGGCTAATTATCTCGAAAAAATGCGTGGCTACCCCTATTTTTCTTTGTGGATTCCAATAGCCCTTGCAAAGATCTACTTTTTCCGCGTGGTCCTAACTTGGCGCAAAAACCTTTGTATTTAATAGGCCCCGTCCTTAAGTCGCCTTAAGTCGCCTTAAGTCGCCTAAAGTCTCCTTAAGTCGATATTGGTCACACAATGTTAAAAGGGTTCCCTCCTTTTAAATTGTACCCATAAGGAGGATATTAAGCTGGACAATAGGTAAACTCAGCTCCAATCATAAGGATCAGAGGAGGAGGATGGTAGCCGAATGATTAACAAGTCCTAATTTTGTGCCCCAGCAGGGATCACCCATTGTGTTCTTGGGTAAGATACTGTACTCTCACAATGCCCTTCCCCCTCTCCCAGGTGTAAAACTAGGAGATGGTTGGGGGGAGGAAACCCTACAATGGAGCACGAGTTGATATGAGGTAGGCAATGGCTTCCACATACATGGAAATCCCACGTTATAACAGTTGTGCACCTGTCAAACCACCTGTGTTAAATAGCATGATTAGTATAGGTAATCATACGGTTTTTCTCATTCAATTGGAATTAATTTGCACGAGTGAGTTTTTCAAAAGCTGAAATTGCACTCGCCCCGGGGCTCGTGCAATTTCAGCTTTTTGAAAAACTCACAAGTGCAAATTAATTCCAAATTGAACGAGAAAACCGTTTGATTACTTATTAATAATACAATCATGAAAAACTTTGTGCGAGTAAGTGCTTTCACATGTTTCTGAAGCCATTTTTTTCGCATTCGAGAAAGCTTTTTTCAAAGATTCCATACAAAATTTATGTCATTGCTTTACATGATATTATTGGCCTAAAAAAATTCTCATTGTCTTCCTGCAAATCAGAATCCAGAATTACAACGGTAATTTGCATCCTGTGTTACACTTTTTGCACTGGTGTTACACTTGAACTGCACTACTCTCAGCCAATCAGAATCGAGTAATTTTTTCATGCGTATTATTAATTCTTCAAACAATACTGAATTAGGAAATTTTCTCTGTGACAATGTATACTCCTACTTAATTTTTGTCTTGAATTTCATTGTGAGTTGATCAGAAGGTTGACACAGTGTGTTATCACCAGGAAATGAATAAGAATATGATTTATGGCAAAAAAAGCAAATGACTCTGGTTGCAATAATTTATTTATTTCTTCTTAAAGATATTACTGAATCAGATCAAACCTACAGCTCTGGGTCATCAAAGTAAAAACAAAATCGAAAGGTATTCTGGAGAAAAGCTACATTCTTGCCAGTCACTTTTACATTGAGCAGTACAAATGTGGTAATCCAAAGTCAGTTGAACTGAATTGAAGCTTAAGTTTAGACACTTTACTTACCAGAGCAAAAGAGTGACAAAAGTGGGCCATTTCTCCAGCATAAACCTGCACTACAAGCTTCCACCACGTATTCGACGAAATGTACATGTTCGAACTTTGCAACTCACAGAACTCAACGTACATACTAAGGCATAAATATTTATCTAACATAAGACTTTACAGTCTTTCCGTACATATCTTCGTTAGTTTGATGTTCAACATAGACGAATGGAACTCTTCTATTCCGAGAAAAACTTTCAGCAGCAAACATGTCCGCCGGTCTAACTTTAGTCCAGTTCTGGACCCCCTCTCCTGTCACGCAACGCCGGGGAGAGAGGGTCCAGGATCAATTTGTTCTGCGCATCTTGTCGGTTAGTCAGTTTTCTAGCTAACGGCGTACTGCGGCATGTACCGACGCGATAAGGGGAAATCTATACATCAATATATAAACAGAAATATACTACGAGAAGGGAAGGGAAGTATGGCGGAGAATTTCTTTGTACGGTCAGCAAAAAGAAAATAATATTTCCCGAATTCGATCGGGTTTGTTCCGTGTTTGGTTCGTTGCACTGATCAATTTCCTCTAGCAGTTCAGATTATTTTTCCGAGAAGAAACAAATGCTGCGAGCGTTGCGGGAATTCTTGAAGTTCAGAGGTGTTAGCGCTCATTTAAAAAACACTGGATACAAGAGCCGAGAGAAGGCTAAAACTTGGGTAATTACGAGGACTAACTGCCAATCTGTGGTATTTGTGTTGATCAAAACATTTTTCTCAATCTTTTGTAACACTGTAACTAAAACCTAACTGTTTTTAGAATTTTACCCACTGGTAGAGTTCCATTTGCTTCTTAGGTTAGTAAAAGAAGAATATATACGAACTTTTAGAATGTTCTACAGTTGTAGTTGTTGTTTTTTTTGTTTTTTTTTAATCAATTTTATAATTTATTTAAATATATGCATTATTTAGAAACAACCTTACTTACAACTCTACAACTGACATTTTTACATTCTTACATTCCTTACAATATGAATTTACTTACAAAATTAATATTACATACAATAACAACAATAGCTATAGCACTAATCTTACTTACACTACTAACACCACTTAATGTACTAATAGTAAGATTGCTTACAAAGCTAAAAAGCATCACTTACAATACTGACATTACAATTACATTACAGCACGAAATACTAAGGGGAGCGAAAAAATAGCACATTGAAACGCAACCAGCTTGATTCACAGGCTTCACATTTGCGTGGCATGATTCATTATTATTTATCTATGCCTAAGTACGATAGAAAGTGGAGTTGCTCATACTAGTACAGAAATAAAGGATTCCCACTTTTGGTAATGTTGTGCAAGTTTACCACTTCTTTTGGCAATCACAAATTCTGTGTTAAGAGTGGCTTTCAATTTGGCCTTAAACACTTCTAAAGATGGTTTTGTGTTATCGAGCTTAGACCTATAGATATAGAACTTTGCAAGCAAAAGAATGTGATTTATTACTATGAAGTCTTCATCAATATCAAATTTACCAAACAAAACATCTATGAGTGAAAAATCTACTCTTTCGTTCTTAAGGATAGCTAGCCATGATAACACCTCTTTCCAAAAGAACTCAGTTATCTTGCAGAAAAACAATAAATGCTCGAGGGACTCTTCATTTGTCTTACAGAAGGTACAGGATGGTGAATCTACAAGTTTAAATTTAAAAAGTTTATCATTCGTAAAAATAATACGGTTCAACAATTTATATTGAAATACTCTCAGATTTGTGTTTAAAGTAACATGGAAGGCTAATGAGTAAATTTCCTTCCAGTCAATAGAGAGGCTAGGATACTCCTCTTTAAATTTAGCTTGAGCAGTTGGGGGGATTTCTTTACGGGAACGGAACTCTCTGTAGAGTAATCTGGAGGAGACGCTTGAAAGATCAAACATCTCACCCCTTATTGGTACTCGAAAAGAATCCTCAATAAAAGGATGCGGATCAACATGAACACTTTTTCCTTTGATGGCGGAACGCCATTCAATAGGTATGGCACTGACCACTCCCATTAGGTGGAAATATTGACTTGGAGTTAGTTTTGCATTGAGGAGTTTTTCACTTCCTAGAAAAATATTATCTTTAGAAACCAAATCTCCAACTTTGCTTATCCCACATGTGTTGTGAAAGAAGGCATGATACAAAGATTTACCCCCACTCAGAATGTATTTGTTATTCCACACAAATT
>JAHPZR010002605.1:27500-55000 GCA_019787425.1 Platygyra sinensis
TTGTTTGGAGCGTAAATGTTTACAAATAAGAACTTTTGATCTTGCACAAGTGCCTCAAGAAAAATAAAACGCCCTTCTTTGTCAGACCGCACAGATGTAAGTTCGAATTCCAAGCTATTCTTAATTAAAATGAGTACACCTCTGCTATGTTGCGAACCATGCGAGAAAAACATCTCGCCCTTCCACTGCTTTTTCCAAACATTTTCGACTTCCTTGGTGCTATAAGTTTCCTGCAGGAAGAATAGTAGTTGTTTGCCTTTGCTATCAGTAATGAAGCATCAGGTAAAGGGCTATCGAACGTAAGCTTCTGCAGAGCCTGTGTTTTCCATCGGTGTTGGATACGAACAGGCATATTTAATGAGCTATCTATTGTTTATTCGCCCTCCACTCGAAACTGGCAAAATTCACATCCACACAGTTTTATTTCCAGAACCAAAAGTAAGGCAAAGAAAATTGAAATGCGCCAAAATATTGTCGAAAACTCCTAGGGAAAACTACTTCTTGAGCAAAGTGTATGTAAACACTTCATTTGCATCGGGCATATTTAATGAGCTTTCTCACCTTCTCCTTTCTATGCTCGAACATTGCCTCAATTCGTTTCAAACTCCTATTCCTTTTCTGTCTCGAAGAAATAAAACTAGATGAAAGCGTAGACATGCCACAGAAATTACATTCCAATGCGCCAAGTTACTTGAAGTTTTCTGAGTGTTACCAACCTCACTCGCTATGAATATATTTTCAGTCGTGTGAAATCAACATCTTGCGCTCTGATCCGCTCTGACTGGTTTAGCGCGAGCATGCGCAGACAAATGTCCCTGGACCCTCTCTCCCCGGCGTTGCGTGACAGGAGAGTGGGTCCAGACTAGTCTAACTTTTGATCACTTGAGTTTATCCCGTGACTGAAGTACACACGTGCTTTTCCCTTGTGAAGTAGATTATCATGCGGGCCTGCCAATCCCACAGAGACAGTCCACCTGCTTGTTTCTATTGACTGGCTACCTGCTGGTATTGTGGAAAGAAAAATCGTCCCGGCGACACAATTCGAGGTAAAGTAAAGAAAGTTTTTCGCTATAGCAGGATAGTATGGCCGTACTTGGCGGAGAGCTCGAATTTTCCGTGGTACGCGGCGAATAGAAGGGAAACTCGCGAGGTGTCCCGCTCCTCACTTCGAAGCATGGAAACTAGATAGCGGCGTAAAGGTTACTGGGAGAATTAAAATGGCGGAAGGCAGTGTTCGTAGTGCAACCATCAGTTTGTATAATTCGTTGTGACGTCAATAATTTCTGGACAGCTGCAAGGTATTTTAATTAGCTCTAGTTTACAATTATTTTGTCAAAGTCAGCCGGAGTACTTGTATTTAGTTCTGCTGGACTAAGTAAATGCAGCTTAATACTGTCAGCAGCCCAAACATAAAACTTAAGCTTATTTCATTTTTTGTAGCTCAAACACTGCGGGGGCTGAACCAACTCAAAACTTGGAACTAGGTCCTGGTGATCCGATCAGCGGAAGTAAAGATCTTTCAGCAAAATTCCGTTCTCTATAAGTGGGAGGTCAAAGTTTTCTGGAGCCAGAAAAGCGGTTGGGAAGACAGGAAAAGAAGGACCTTATCACGTGGTTCGCAAATGGTATTGGGGTGTTTTCTCTGACAGAGGCAGGAGAACAACAAATTGGTTGAGTCCCTGAAAAGGACCAGGCAACTATGGATGCTGTTGGAAAGGCATGTGATTTGCCAAACTTCCAGAGTGATGTAGCAGCTCTCCTAAGGTTTCACATGATTGGCTTGCTACCCTTTGAGAGTACAATAGAACAAACAACAGAAACAATGCCCCTACCCTAAACAATAACAGCTGCTACAATGATAAAACGAAAGCAGCTTAGGACAGCTGCTACATTACTGAACTTCCATGCCAAAATCGACAGTACAAGTACCAAAAATATTGGAGACAATTTTACCAAGGTAACAATTTTTAAAATAATTATAATCACAAAAATAATTATAAAAATTGTTACATTGGTAAAATTATTTGCGAGGGCTCCTTGGTGTAGATGTCAACACAGGACACATCATAATAGAACACCGCCACACTAACCTATTTTTATTGTTTTCCCTGTTCTTTTGTCCTTTTGTTCTCTATTGTTGTATGCCAACTGTGTCTTCTACACCAAGTAACAGCAACAAAGCAACAAAGCTTTGTGAAATAATTAAGCTTAATACATGTAAAGAACTCTGTGTAACTTTAACTATTTTGTGGAAATATTTATTAGTTTTCTGTAAATCATCTCTATTTTCTTAAACTTAAAAGCTATGTCACTATTTATATATTTTTTATAGTATTGTTAGATGTTGGTTCTTATTTTGGTATAATTATTCTAGGCATATACCAGTCGCCATGTTTATTCCTGGCTAGTTATTGACTAGCTTTGACTTCGTAATTGAACAATAACTGTTGTGGTAATTCTCTAACCATTTTAAGCTAAAATGGTTTGAAATTGGGATACTTGAGAATATGGTGACTTATAGCGATACAAAAGTAAGCAAGATAATTATCATAATATATGTATTAGCTCATATTGGTTTATTGTTGAGGGATTCTGTGAATATTTTTGAAGTTTATGGAGTGACTTTGCTAACGTTAGGTTTTATTACTTGAGTTAAATAAAATCGCTTTAAGTCGCCTTAAGTCACCTTAAGTCGCCTTAAGTCGCCTTAAATCGCCTTAAATCGCTTTAAGTCGCAATGATTTTTTTGTCAATTTTGCTTAAGTCGCCTAAAGTTGCCTTAAATCGCCCAAAGTCGCCTTAAGTTACGGCGACTTAAAGGCGGAGAAATACGAGATACAAAAACCCTCAACTTGTCGCGCAACATTGTTGCGTTGCAAGTTTTCGTCCATGTTTTCCGTTTTTCACCTTGCGTGCTCAACTTGATCCGCAACAAAAACATTTGTTGCGGGTTGAAAGAAGTTGTTGCGAAAAGTAGAGCGCGGGTCTACTTTGAGCAACAAATTTTGGCTTTGTTGCTCGTTTTTCATCAAGCTCACAACTTGTCGCGCAACAAATCTGCTCGTGCCCTAGCAAATCAACCAATCAGCGCGCCGCATTTCTTCAACCCGCAACAAATGTTTTTGTTGCGGATCAAGTTGAGCACGCAAGGTGAAAAAACGGGAAACATCGACGAAAACTTGCAACGCAACAATGTTGCGCGACAAGTTGAGGGTTTTTGTATCTCGTATTTCGCCGCCTTAAGGTCCCAGGGTAGGCCTTCGATTGGCGGTCTACTAGAATCCTTTGCATTACCCTATGGCGCCATAGAAGATAGATTGATAAGCCACATTTGAACATGAAACTATATTAAACTTCATAGATCTCCGCTATAGAAAGTACACTGTTTAGTCGTTCAGTCCATTTAATTCACATACTTACCCGTTCTCATGTTTTTAATTCTTCTCTATTACCTTTGGATGAACCGTTCCATTTACTCATCCCAGCGCAAAAATCCAGAGGTCAAGCGATGATCAGTTTTCGCGCTTTCCTTCAGATTAATTATGCTGCTAAGAGAAACTTCCTTACCATCTATTACGCAACTTTCTCGATAGAAATGGTATTACCACAAAATTCAACAAACTCTCTTGTTTGCCGCATGTTACCAGTCTACCGACTTCAAAATAAGGTGATGTTAACTGACTGCGACTGTGATTTTAGAGGATTGATTGTTGTTAAGATAAAAGGGCATGTTAGCCTTGCTCTAGAATTACTGTTCTACAATCTTGTTTTCTCTTAAGTACTTAGAGAGAACAAGACTGTTGCGTTGTCGATTGCGTAACGAATATGTAAGCTTTATATTGGGAGTAAATGAAGTACAGTCCAGAAATTAAAGTTGCAGGAGGGAGGTGTTGAGATTTTCAGTTTTTCGAATTTGGCCAATTTTTGGTTCAGTTTTTCGGTTTTTGCCCTTAAAAACTGCGGCTTTTCGGTTTTGGTGACTTGTGCGGTTTGCGGGTTTTCCCCAATTTACCCTTTGGTTCTCGGTTTTTGTCAAAAATCATGGCGGTTTTTCCGATTTTTCTGTCCAATGCATTTTACGGTTTTTCTGGTTTTGCCAAGGAAGTTACATTCTGCATTCTCGCTAAGACCCAGTTCAGACGTTGTACTTCTGATTCAGGAATTAAGTTCTACACGACTCTGGCACCGGGGATTAGAACTTTGACCTTAGACAGTGGACCATTGAGTTCAGTACAGCTCGACTGCAAGCTGGCTCTCCTCCTCGCTTCGTCCCGCGGGAAACAACATAACGCTCCCTTGCTCTGTTCACGTAGAACAAACCCAGACTGTTTGTTTGATCATAAAATATAGTAGTTTTGGTTGCAAAATACGGCTGCCGTTGTTCTGACAATGGTAATCAAAGAGCAACTTTAGAATGTGGTGTTTCTTTTCAACAAAAATTACCTAAAATCATTTTATCGTGCATTTTTATTCTAGTTCCACATTGCTATGAGTCTGTGGAGCCGATTTTGAAATGTAAGAAATTTTTAGACTGCGATGCCGGTTCTGCACTAATGAGGGAATAAGCAGAAAGAACTTCAGAAAGTAGAACCGAAGTTTAGACGTATAAAAATTGAACAACAGAAAGAGAGATTCTGAAGCCTACCAACTCTTTGTTAGTGAGGGTTTTATTTCGGATTTGGGTTCTGGACGAAATTTATTGCGGTTCTGAGTGATGTTTTGGGCGGCTTTCGGTTTCTAATAGGCCCCTATGCCCCCCTCTTGCATGCGCAGTTACTGAGTGGAAACAAAAGGGCATGTTTTTTCTAGGGATAATGACTTGTTAGTATTTGGGTAACGCCGTTTTACTTAAACGCCTTGTTTATGTAGGGAGAAATAAGTCTACTCTTAAACAGGCCTGCTTTCTTAAAGGCCTATGCTGAAAATGTAACATACATTTGATTGTTTGGGAAGTTTCTCTTTATCTGGATAATAAGTTTGAATTCGCTACCACCGGCCTCGCAGCTCCTACAAGCTCTAAATTTCATTGGCGAGGATAGAGTCGCAGCCCTTTTTGTTTTAGGGCTAGGGTCCATTGTTTCTGTTGTTTGTTCTTTTGTTAAACTTCAAGGGTGGTCTCCATTTAGATGAGACCTTATAGGAGCTGCCAGGTGCGCCACCGGTAGCACTTATTCAAAAATGAATTTGCTATGACCCGACAATTACCAAACTTTCAAATAATTACCAGCGTATGCGTAGAGCGGCTTAGATGACATAACATCACCTATTCAAAGTTGCGACGTTCGCTGAAGTCCTGCCTTTGTAAAATCCTTGCAATCAGTTTCTAAGGCCCCGTCTACCGGAGGGTTTCACTCTGAAAACGCATCAGTATTTTCCTTCCATACTTCAGGCCAAAAGAAAATTGAAAACCCAACAATCATTGGTCATTTCGGATCGTGTTTGAGGAAATTCGATTAGGGAAATCATGTCAGTATCGTGACGCCACCGTTTTCGAAAAGTTCCGGTTTCAAAAATGTTTTCCGTCCACACTAAGTGAATGAACGGCGTTTTCAGATTTCTCGGGTTTGGAAAGCGATTTCGAAAAAGCTCTGTTTTCGTGACGGATTAGTGTGGACGGTAGGCCTTGATTGGTTTGATTTTAATCTCCAGTTTAATGTAAACTGAAGTAACTCTCTGTAGTTTGCTGCGGTTGAAATTCGTTCACGATAAAAAATTTGCATTTTGAAAGTTAGCTACACTGACGCAATATGACTATTATTAACGTGATCACATGCATGGCATGTGACTCAACTCTGTTCATCTTAATTGAGTTACGTAAAATATTTAGCTGAGCTTTGCAAAATTCTTGTTGTCAAACTAGGAGCACCTAGCAGAATGTTCTCCTCGCTAGTACTAATAGCATTTTCAGCTTGGGTCTCGGTCAGTGCTGCTGATCTGTCTTCTGAGTTCGCTCACCACGCAGTGTTGGACCCACGAGAGTTAATGAAGCTATACTGGTCAATTGACTGGGATCAGGAGACCATATCGTTCGCTGTTGATGCAGCAACTACAGGATGGGTTGGTTTCGGCTTCTCTTCAGGGAACGGACGAATGGTCGGTAGCGACGTAGTTATCGGGTGGGTTAAGGCCTCCAAAGGTTACCTGACAGTAAGTATTTATGGAGTCTTAAACTGAATATCACCACACCACTCAAATTTTCCCAAGGCCTCGCGCTCTAGAAAAAGCGATACACAGACTATAATATGCTAATGTGCGAATGTCTGGCTCTGTAATCTTATAATAAATTTTACAACTGGGCACAACAGGTTGAAAGCCTTGGATTTACAAGGCGCATGAACCCTAGTGCTACAAGCAGATCACATGTATCCGACAAGCAATCGACTTTCCACGTTTCAGGCTAATAACAATGGTCAAGTAGCCCATAAGCTGGTTATATCAGTCCGGAATATCCCAATATATTAGGACATCCCTGACGTCACGAAACCATTGTTCTCAAGGAAAATGGCGGCCGTTTTTCAAAAACCCCGGGCAAAGTAGGATTCCGCTGTCCTGTGTTTCGTATGAGCGCCCATCCGGGACTTTTAGCTAGAAAACATCGAGTGCAAGCTTTCAGCGGCCATGTTGGATGCTAGTTGAGGAGATTCCAAGCGGTTTTATGTGGTTTAGCGCCGTAAAAACGCCGCGATGTAAGACGATTTTCTGACACGTTTTCAAGGTAGGTGAAGAATCTTTGTCTTTTTCTTGTATTCACGTATTTTTCGTAAAGCTCGCAGTATTTTTCCTGAGTTCTTTAGTCGATAAACTTTCATCGTGCCAAGTCTCAGAATGGTAGACAAGCTAGATTTTTGGTAGACTTTTCTGGAAGTCAGACCACTATCGCTCTTCCATTACACTCGAGAGTAACACGATCGACTTGTGCTATTCTTGATCGATTTTCACCTTGTTACTGACTAAAATGAACCCCTTTAGGTTCATTTTGGCAAGAAATATATGAATTACACCATGATATACTTAATTAGGCCCTTTCTCGAATTTGTGGAGAGTCACTCGAGGATCACAAGAATCAAATACCCTGTCAATCTTCCGTACGAATTTCGTCGCCTTCTATTATGATAAGTTTAAATTATGTAGATTTTTTTAACTTTACATTTTATTTTACCCAATCATTGGTCCATACATGGTATTTTTTAACATAATTTTATTACTTAAATGTAATAATAGGTGGCTTGTCTGGTACTCTGTTTTAAGCGTACCTCAGATTGAGCGGTTGATTAACTTGATTAAATTAAGTGCAAAGTGGAAGCATCCGTGAAATGGATAAAGCTTGGCAAGTGCCTGTTTTGGTTGATTCGCCAAATGTTCATCCATGTTTTATTTGTGCCAAGTTCCAACTAATTTGTGGGAAAAAGTATCTTGAATGCAAGATAAAAATTGTGACCCTTGTCAATACATGTTATCAGATCCGCACAGTGTAAGTTGTACTGTGTGTGTGAATCCCACCTGAAATCTGAACCAGGCAGGCTATCCGCAAAAGCCAGGAAAGGAAAGCACATGAATTCTTTATTCAAGATGCAGTCACAACAAGAATACAAAAATACATATAACTTAAGTGAGATTAAAAAAGACATCTTGAACTAAGTCCAGCTGAGTTCGAGTCATTATCAGTGAAATGATCTGTGGTTCATTGCCTTGACATCAAAACTAACCTTGAAACAATAGTTCTTCAAGGAAGAAAAACACCAAAGATATAATATTTAAACTGGAAAAAAACAAGGTAGGATGACTTTAAATGAGAAAGGCTGCAATTGATAACCCTGAAAAACTTAGGCTAAAACTGATACCCTATTAATGACCAAAATAGCTGAAAAGCCACACCCTTTGAGGTTGCGCATACCTATATAGCCCATATAAGGGAGTACCCCCCCCCCCCTCCGGGGTAGAGGGACGTTGTATGTGCTCATTTATCAGATGTGGAGGGCCATGCAGACATGTAAATTAAGGTTTGTAGGGGACATTGTACTCTTTTTTGGCATTTTTTGAAAGCTATACACACTGCAGCTGTTCACTGTAGGTGTTTATTCTCTTTGCCTCCTCATGAAGCTTGAATGTACCAGAAAGTAGTATTTATTGCAAAATAATCATTATTAAGACTGAAAAGCTACAAGAGTTTATTGCCGAGTGTCTATTTACTTATTTATTTATTTGTTTATTTATTGGTGTCAGGGACACCTGGGAGAACAGATTGCTGAAGGTGCTCCCTGGTTAAATAAAGCTCATTATTATTATTATTTTTGCACATTACTAATTGCAAGACTAATGCAAAACATTAGTTGTCAACAGGGAACATATCAGTTTGGTTACGAATATGTAATAAAAAAAAGAGAAAACATAAGAGTCAGTCATACCACTTGAGGGCAGTCTCTTATTTAGTGAGACTAATGTAGTAACTGTAGTCAAAACAGATTCACACTTTAAAATGAAAAATACATTTGTAATAATATTGACATCTGTAATCAGTGTAATAATCTTCTAAGCACTTGTGATTTGTTTCAGGTCCTGCATTCTTCCAAGAAGCAAATTCAAGGTTGAGAGTTCCTTAAGAGTGAATAAAATAAAATTGATTTTTCTTTCGACTGAAGTTGTTTTCAATGTTATTTTAAATAAATACATACAATGTAGTAAATCCTTGAGAAATGTGGATAGATTGTGAATAATCCCTGGCCAACCTGTTCAGGAATTATATTTTGATATTTTTGAGTAAATAACTTGTTTAAAGTCAGCAATGATACGTAAGCTTTCATAATTCTAATGTGGAAATCAGATGTGGTATCTTTTAGCACAGCAACAAATAGATACAAGGAGTATTTGAAATAAATACCAAAATGGAGAAATTTAAGATTTACGAAGAATATATTAACAGATTTTAACTATCCATACATTTTGCTACCTTAGTACACTTTGTATAGCAGAACAAAAATTTCTCACTCGTATGCGTTATTGAAAATTATGTTTTAAATAATGATTTCATTTCCTCGATTTAGGGAAAACGTATAACATTTTGGACATGTAAAATTTTTTTCTGCCGGCAACAAAGAACGCGCGCGTCCTGCCGATTTCGGCTCGATAATCCCCAGATTTATAAGAGTAAAGTCTCGATTCTCATATCGATCAATTCTGTGCTTAGAAAATTGGAGAGTAAAGATGTTCATTGATTCTATGGTCTCTTTTCAAGAATGATAATAGCAGCTCGTCAAACTCTGCCCGCAGTTCTCAATTTAACTTGCGTTCCGTGGTCAGTGCTTCCTTCGGTCCGAGGATAATCGTTCTCTGGGCTGAATTGTCTGTGACATGGAACGCGAACGCAAACTTTCCCTTTATTTCATAGTTGCGATAGTATTTAACTCAATTCGAGATAAGTGTATACGTCCTGAAGACCCGCATTCATGGCATTGGAAAGCATTCGCAACCCTCCTTGTCCGCCATCTTGAATCTCTTGGTTTGTTGTGAAACCCAACACTTCAACCAAAACAGGCGCTCTCATTGGTTGAAACGTGAGTTTCGTGACGTCAGGGATGTCCTAATATATTGGGATATTCCGGACTGTATATAGACTGACTGAAAGGCCTTTTGTTGAGCTGTCAACTGATTTGAATTTTAATTGCTGCGACTGTGGCGTGACAAGAACCGTTCAAAAGCAATTTTCCGATTTCGAACCCTTGATTCTTGTCGTACTTTCCTTCTGACTTTTCAGCTTTTATAGCACACTGGGCAAGTGAGCTGCTCTTAGAAACATTTTTTTTCTTCCTACAAACCTTGGTCACATACTCTTAACTTGATATAACCAAAACATTACTTCACATCAATGGAATCACTTCTATCCAAGTCTCGCTTTTATCTAAGGTTCTAATAATATTTCCATGAAAAGCAGAAAGAACTGAGAAATTTTTATGGGGAAGACAATCACAGTTGCTGTGTATTACTTTTAATTTCCGAAATAAAATGCCAGCAGAATTTGTCTGTCGTTACTTTCTCAGGGACGCAACTTTTTCGCCGGGGTTCTGACACCTCACTTTCGGTGACTCTTCGGTGACGTTATACATGTATTACTTTCGGGTACCTA
Organism: Platygyra sinensis; assembly: GCA_019787425.1. Taxonomy (NCBI): domain Eukaryota; kingdom Metazoa; phylum Cnidaria; class Anthozoa; order Scleractinia; family Merulinidae; genus Platygyra; species Platygyra sinensis. The sequence goes on from JAHPZR010002605.1 coordinate 37,621, forward strand.
AAACATGTATCACCCAGCTTAATGAAATTAAATTAGTTCGAGCATATAGAGGTGTAAAGAAGTAAACATTTTTGAAATTGACTTGAACTGTATTCAAACAGGCATGGCTAAAGGCCAGGCTATCTAAACATCGGGCAGAATGCTTGACATCATTAATTATTCATAACCACTGAAGCGGGGAAATTTGAATATGAGCGCCGCTCGTTAGCCCAGAATAAGAGAAGAAAGAGCCGAAATCAGCAAAGCGACGTTAATAAAACTCGTTTTCCAGTTTTACAGTGGCAACAAGTTAAAAACCCAAGAGCGGGCTTTCGAAGAGGAAGGGTTCATCTTTAATTTGCACATAAAGAGAAGAAGTTTTACAAAGTATAAGGCCTATCTATCTCTTTTTATCCTTGAAAATGACAAAAAAAGGGGATTTTTATGTATGGAAGCCGATTTCCAGATCGATTTTCTGAAAACTCAAACTAGCTTCCAAAACCCAAGCGCGGGAAATGGAAGATGGATCGTTCCTGAAACAGAATTAGTGTTGATTTTGAAAATTCGTGAAACATAACCACTATTCTAAATTTTTAAGTCGGAGTTCCGTTCGAAAATGGCGCGTGCTGAAAGAGTTAGGTTCGGGGGATAGAATTAGCCCCGCGGAATTCCAAAGTCTTTCTTACACTCATTTTCGCACTCGTAGTCAAATCTGAAGGTCGCTTATTATATAAATAGGCCCTTTGCAGGATCCAGACACATGGTACGGAATAAATTATGCTGGGAGGCAAATAACGCAGCGGGTCCTCCAAAACATAAGAATTGAAAAAGGTATGCAAAATCCGGCCAGATTGTTTAGTATTCTGATTTTTTTTAAAAAAACATGACTGCAATTAAAGGGTTCTTAGATCCTCATAAGAGTCAATCTTTAAAACTTTTGCAGTTAAGTCTGTTTTCAAAAAGATTTTTCCATCGACAGTGCACGTTTTACCGTTGTGAAATTTCTTCATAACGTTCCTTGCCTCTCTGAATAGCCTCGCTAGCTCTCCATGCAGTTAAGTTTTCATTGATGAAGATCTTCTCCGCTCCAAGGTCATGTAGAGTTACATTTCGTAGATTTATCCTGGCTTTATAAAGTTGGCTTTTTGCATTGTAGTTACTGAAACGGACGATAATCGGTCGTGTTTTGGTTTTGTATTTTGTATGCAACTGTGAACAATATCAATGTCACCACGTGTTAAGTTGACCTTCAGAATATTTCCTAAACTAATAACATTCTGAACATTATCTTCTTCTTCGCGTTCTGGAATTCCGTGTATCACTAAATTAAATTTACGTGTATATTGTTCCAAGTCATCGTGGCCGTGACCTTCAACATCGTAGAGTCTTTGTTTAAGTTCCTCTAACTCCTTCTTTGATGTTAATACTTGTTCTTCGAGGAGCTTCAACTTGGATTTAACAGCAATATTTTCTGTGACTAGGGCGTCCACCTGGCTCTTTGTAGAATATAGACTGCCTTTTAGCTCGTTGTAATTTGCCTTTAACAATTCCACGTCAACTACCAACTTCACGGTATTAGCTTTAATTTCCGTAAGCACGTTCCATACGTCGACCAGAGAAGGGGTTTCATTGACGCCTTCGTTGGTCGCCATTGCTGCCGACTTTCCCGATTCAAATGCTTCGTCTCCTTTGCCTTCGGCGGAAGAAGCGGCTTCAATACTTGATGAGCTACTTAACTTCTTCCTTTTCTTGTTTCCAGATTTTGTCATACTCAAGTTAATCGTGCATTTTAGCTCAAAAGTTGACCTCTCGAGCTCGCCGACTAAACGAACACGTCCATTTCCGACGACAGCTCGACCCCCTTCATCGGACTAGAAGGATATCATATTTGAGTTGAAGAGCTCTAGGTTTTAATTACAGGAATGAATATTTGAATAGAAAAATAGCATGTCTGAAATGCGGATTTGACTTTTGACACTAAAAACGCGCCATAGAAATCCAGTGTGCAAGTACTGTTCACTTTAAAAACTTGACCTGAAATTCCAAAATACAGGGAACCAAATGAAAGAAATGCAAAAGGAAGTTCAATAGCAGTAAAGTTTCATTCAAGCTGAGGCGAAGAAACCTATTTAAAAGCGAAAAAATGTTGAAAATTTCGCAGACGTGTCACACTGTACGAGCAATGTTCAAATTAATTCTTCATGCCAAAGCGAAAGCTTTAGTTATTGCCGACCGCTTTTGGAGTCATTTTAACGCCCGTGGCTTTACCAATCGTTCCAAAAGTTTAAATCAACTTCAAGAAATAATTTACATTACCATCGTTGTTTCTAAAGTCCGAGAAGCTGCTTTAAATCTGTGAGTTGTCGTCAAAACTTGTAAAGCGCTCCGATCTTCATGTTTTCGCGATGGTTGTAGAAAGAAAAATACCGTTCAGGGTCCCCTAGGCGCGAACATTTCGGCTTCTCAAGCATATGGCGATTTTCAGAGGTTGCGACATTCTGACTTGATGTTAAAATTTATTTATTACAGCATACACACGTTGTTTAATGTTTGCAGTTGCTTATTGCAGCGACATCGGGAGTTTACTTAGACTTTTGTTAAGCCGAAGCAGGGTGGGGTGGTGAGGATACTTTCACTTCCGTCTACGGTCCACAATTTCCGTCCACAGATTTCCGTCCACAGATTTCCGTCCACAGACTTCCGTCCACAGATTTCTGTCTACGGACCACACCTTCCGTCGACATTGGTCCCTCACGATACTCATTCATTGCTAGCGCTGCGCGCGCATGAATGAGCTAAAAAGGGTCTTTTTCGAGCGCTGGTTTTATTTTTTTTCCCGAGAAAACTCCACCATTGCTGCTGGCGAGGTAAACACGATCTTACTTATTGTAATGGTTTCACTCAAGTTAGAAATGAAAGTCTCGCTCCCGAGTTGTTACACGCGCAGTCGAAAAAACCAAGCCAATATAGGTTTACGATTCCTTTAATTGTTCCTTTGTATCCCTATTCTTGTGGCCTCAGGGCACTTATCGAAGTGGTCAACTGAAATAGTTACATTAAGAAAATCACCTAAATATTCGTTTCTTTCATGACAAAAGGATCACTAAACTAAGCGCACGTGATACATGGAAAAGAACTCAAAGCACTCAGAATCTAACGAAATCTATAACTTTAGAATAACAAATTCTCATAACATTGTACCTTAAACAGAGTAAATTGTTGCTTACCAACGTTCGCGGGTCTTGATTTCAAAAGAGAATTTCGCTCTAACTTGTCTTCTAGTCTTCCAATAGATCTTGATCTCAAGGGGTCTTAGGTAGAACTGCAACGCGAGCTATGAGCTATGCCTATCTATAATGCGGTAATCACGGCGGTATCGTAAATCAAACCACAAATATTTCGCGACTTAATTTGTTTCTATCGGAAGCAGTTATACTTATCACCATAAGGGCATTCCAGTAAACAAGATCTGATTTATCACCGTCATCGCAAAGTGAACAAATAAAAGAAAATAAGATTACAAAATCATCTCCTGTTTTGCGCGCAAAACGAAAATACAGCTTAACTCTGGATAATTTCAGCTGCAGTAGCCAGCAACTGGTCCCATCCTTGCATATGTTCTGACGTCAATGTCCGAGGGATTTTGACCCAATTTTGACCAAATAAATATTTTTCCCGTCAGCGACCATTGTCTTCATGCATAGTTAATTCGCTAACTTGACAAAACTATCCTGAAGGGGGATATGACGAAAAGACCTGAGAAATGGTCTGATATTGGCTAAGAATGACATCATCCGGTAACGAAATTTGGTCGAGCGAGTGGGAGTTCGGGTCTGCTCACCGACAAAAAAATAATAATAATAAACCGCGAGCCGAGCAAGAACCGCTCGGCCTACGGCCGCGCGGTTAATAAATAAATAAACCGAAGGCATAGCAAGAAACCGCCCAGCCTACGGCTGCGCGGTTAAAAAGAACAAGAATTTTTTAAAAAATGTAAACCGCGCTTTTTAAACTCTTTTGCGCTCACAAAAACATTACGTAATATTTAGCAACAACGTCTTGCGAGAAAACACTACCCGGAAACAATTTAAAAGATGGTTAGGACTTGTTCCTATATTTCAAACCGCCCTTGGATACCTTGTGATGCGTACACAAAGTAAATACTGATTATAGGCCTAAGCACTGAAAATACTGATTGGGGTTAGGGTTAATGCAAGGGGTTAATGGTTAGCTATTCGGGTTAGCGTTCGGGTTTCCGATATGGTACCGCGCTTTAAAACTCACGGTTACTCACACTGTCCGACTGCGCGTTTGTTATCTTTTTAAGCTTTACGCAAACGTTCAGCTCGTGAAACGTGATATATTTCCCCACGTCATCTACTGTTAGAAAACAACCGACTTAAATTACGCGAAACGTGACTCTCGCCTTTCAGCATATGAAGGTGTTATGTTACAAAGGGTTTGTACTTTACTTTACTTAATAATTTTACAGCAGATAAATATATGTACATACAAACATATAAATAAATAGCTGCTGGAAGACCTAGCAACAGGAATGAACTTCCCTGGTGATAAAGGCCACCAGAAACAATATACGTAAAACAAGAACATGAATAAAATATACACGATGACAGGCAGTATTATAAAACGAATATAGTAAAATATTATGTGTTACAAAAATAATGCCGACTGAAATTAAATACCAATTACATTAAATCTCTACTATCAGTAGCAAAACAGTAGAGTCTTAGGTCTTTTTTCAACATTGATTTGTGATTCCCTCTTCCTAATAGATATAGGTAAATTATTCCAAAGACGAGCAATTCTAGGAAAAAAAAGACGACCTAAATAATTCTGTTCTTGCATAGTTGGTTGTAAAAGTTAGTTCAGTGTTCCTCATCAACATCGGGTTCATGCTCAGAATTATAAAACTGCAGATAATTAACAATTATCCTGCGAAATCGCGCGGAAATCTAATATCGTCTGATACTTAGCCGACGAGGCCGTAGGCCGAGTCGGCTAAAATCAGACGATATTCCGCGAGATTGAGCAGGATAATTGTTTTATTATTCAACAAATTGAAAACAAAATTGATTTCCAAGCTCGTAACATTTTTAAACCTTTCTGTCGACATTTTTTCACTTCACTTTTTCTTCCCACGTACGAAGCTACGTATATCGCCGGATATCTGTTACCTACGGATGACAGATATCGAGAGCATCATGACCATATTTGGATAGTGTTACAATTTGTTGAATAGAAATTAGTAGAATTCTACTAGTATACTAATGCAAATGCTGTAATCTGATTGGCTGAGCGATTGCACACTATCAGCCATTAGTGTGCAGTGGCTGGAGCTCGTTTACAAAATGACGACTTTTTTTCGTTTTGCTTAAGTTTTAGCGGAACGTTTTGATGGAAATGGATAATTGAAATTGCTGAAAAGACTAATCGAAGGACATTTACGGTTTATTGACTTAAAAAAACTTGAAATTACAGAAAAAATGACACGCGCGCGTACACAACTTCAATTTCGAATGACAATTCAATCCGAGCGATCTTTCTAACGCGCAAAGTTTAATAATACGTCGAGAAATAACTGGAAACCGTTATTTGAACTTACTTTTAGTAAGAATTCTACTAAAACAATTAGATTATTCGCTCTCGATTTCTATGAGGTGATAGTTGATTCGGCCTTCGGCCTCATCAACTATCACCTCATAGAAATCGAGAGCGAATATCTAATTGTTAATTAGAGATATCGAGGCCATAATAACTATGCTGGCATTTGAATGAAAAAAATGAAGAGTAAATAGATTCGTCTAGAAGATAGCTACATTAGACTAGTCTTATTCAAACGTTCTTTGTAACAAATCCTCTTCCCAACCATGAGCTTAGTCGCCCGACGTTGTACAGCCTCTGCCATATCGCTTAAATAAGCTTGATGACTAGACCACACTTGAGAGGTGTAACGAGGTGAACATACAGCTTTTTAATAACATCAGCAATGACTCACGACAAACGTCAATAGACATTTTAGCCTAAATTTTAGTAAATTTTCAGTGTAATAAAGGTAACCGACCTCAATGCCTTGTTGTCTTTTTTATAGTCATCTTGCGTTTCAGCGCGAACCGAAACCTTTTAAGCGATTTGTCGCTTTTTGAGTCCTCTCGTAAGAAGAGTAAAAACTACATTCTTGGTTTTAAAGTCACTCCTCAGTCTCGAAGAGAAAAAAGGCACTTAAAGCATGCCAGCCGTCCCAATTCCTCCACAGAATCATAGTACACGGTTAAGCGCTCCGTTCCAGTAAAATTCCAAGCCAAATTCATCTCCACAGCGCACACTACAAAGCTCTGGAACTTTAGTATATTGACGGGTCAACAGATCATAAGTTGCGTGATCGATTCCACAGCGAAAGTGAACAGTACAAGTTGCGTGATTCAATGATGATATTCTTTGCATAGCGTGTTGTAATCCGAGAGGTTTATTTACGTCTGAGGGAAAAATACCTTGACCTTTCAAACGAATATAAATTTACATATGTTAAAAGAGTTTAGGCTAAGTTTTAACTTTTTTTCCCCAGAATCACGATCTTACATTTATCACCGTCAGCGTGTTCCATAGCCAGACGTAATACCATTATAGCGCATTGAATATTCCCTTCGAAAGTGAACAGAAACAAAAATTCCAGATTACAAAATCTTCTGTTTCGCACGCAAAACGAAAATACAGCTTAACTCTGGACAATTTAAGCCTCAGTAGCCAGCAACTGGTCCTAAGTTACATTCTTTATCCTTGCAAATGCCCTGATGTGCATCTCCAACGGAGTTTGGCCCAATTTTGACCAAATAAACATTTCTCACAGACGGCCATGTTCTGTCTGAATAGTTAATTTGCTAACTTGACAAAATGCTCCTGAGGGGGGATATGACGAAAAGAGCTGAGAAATGGCCTGTAATTGGCTGATGATGACATCATCCGAGTGGGAGTTTGAGTCTGCTCACCGACAAAACGAAAAAAAAAACCGAAGGCAGAGCAAGAAACCGCCCAGCCTACGGCTGCGCGGTTTCAAAAAAAAATAAATAAATAAACCGAAGGCAGATTAAGAAACCGCCCAGCCTACGGCTGCGCGGTTTAAAAAAATAAACCGAAGGCAGAGCAAGAAACCGCCCAGCCTACGGCTGCGCGGTTTAATTACGCTAGGGTTACCGTGACAAATGGTGCGCTTTAATCCCGTGACATTTTCAAGCCACCACTTACGTTTCTGTCAACGCCGGTGGTGATAGGCGCATAATGCTGGAAAAATCACCCTTGTTGCCAACTAGGGCTATGTACTTGTCACGCTCTAACTGCCGGTAATGTAATGGCCCGTATTTTGCCCCGGGAAATTGGAAACCAAAATTCCGATAACCTCAGCCACCTGTCAGATGGTAGGGGTGGTTTTCTGCAGAAGCGAGTTGCAACTTGCGAACAGTTTTTCGATTTTTTCTGTTGTGGGCGCGACTGTCATATCAAGGTCAAAGCCGAGGAATGTCAATCTCTGAGATGGCACAAATACCGATTTCTCAGGGTGTACAAAGAACCCTAAGCGCATAAACATTGTTGTGGTATCAACAACGTTGACATGGCATTCCTGAAATGTGTCACCGTGAAGGTAGGAATCATCGATGTACCCAGAACTTAAATGTCCCGCACCCCGCAGAGCAGAGTAAACGGGTTTTAACAGCTTAGTAACAATACGGGGCGTGCTGGCCAGACCGTTAAGAAGGTACGTGTACTAAAAATATTGCCCTTCAAACCGGAACTTTAAATATTTTTTGGTGGGAGAGGTCAATAGGGACCGTATAATAGGCGTCTTTCAGGTCCACCGAAGCCATGTAACAACCTGGTTTCATCATGCTAATGGCATTCTCAAGCATGTCTATTTTAAAGTGGTGGTACTCTACAAATTCATTAAACTGTTTCAGGTTTGGGATAGCACGATGACTGCCCTCCTTGCTAGGACGCAAGAAGACAGTGGATACAAAATCTTCCTTTTCCGGTGATGACGGCACTATGACACCTTTAGTGATAAGCTTATCTACTTCAGTTTGAACAATAGCTCGTTCTGTAGCATTGAATATGCTTGGTCTATGAGAACTTTGTCGAGGCGCAATGTCGCCTTTAAACTCTATGTGGACTCCAGTAACATACTGAAGTATCTCAGGGTTGGAGTCTTCCACTGCGCTAAAAAGTTGCGTAGTCTACCAGCTTGAAAAGTGGTTTGTTTGGCAAGCATGTTTTGTACAACTTCACTGCGTGATGAAATGCCGAGCTTTTCACATACCTTAGGTATCAATGGCGTTGTGGCTTCTCGCCCCCTTCTTTTTTTCTTGAATATGGATACGGGCTGCGCACTAAAAAATTCGAATTTTTGGAGCCATGGTAGATTTCCGACCCTCATGGTACTGGTAGGGATGAGACCTGTTTTCTCCCTGTCTAGCGAAGGATCCATGCGTGAGGTGAGAGTGAGCATTGTACATGTCTCCGCGTCCGGTTGACTGGGGGGGGGGGGGGGGGCGCATTTTCTTCTTCAGCTTGTTTGCATCGGTGATGTCCTTGGTGAGCTTGGAAAAATCACCGAAGAGAAATTCGGCCGTTCCCACGACCGTGCTACAGACAGAACCATAGTCCTTGTGCAGCTCTTTTTTCATTGCTAGCCGCCTTACGTGGCTTGCTTCGTGGTGAAATTGTATCGCCAGGGCGATAGCATCAGTGACTAATGCCAGCAACTCACCTGGGGTGTGCGCAGGCCTTCGACATTCTCGGGCCGCAAATATTGATCTATAAACTTTGTTTTTAGCGCGTCAGCGCGCTCATTTTATCCTTGAGGAGAGCATTCATTAGCTCGGCCAGTTCAGGAGGGCCTGTTTTGTCCTTCAGGTTGAGGTCCTGAGCTATGGCCTGCAGTAAGGCCTTATGTCCACCATGCGGGCGTCGGTTGCCTCTACATCCTGCGTTGAAGACTCTCCACGATCAGGTGGGTCGTCGAGGTCGGGTTCGGAGCTGTGATCATCCCCGCTAAGCAGCCTGGTAATGTTGCCATTTATTTGCTGCATCCGTTCTAGCAGAAGCAAGAACTTGTCGTAGACGTCTTCTCTTACAGCGGGGCCATGCTATGGAATAACTTGCCCAAAAACTTAAAAAACGCTGCATCCGTTGAGCATTTTAAACGAAATATCAAGAAAGTAGCTGATATATCGGATTCCCACACGGCAATCATGTAAAGCAGTTGTAATTAGTTTTAGTTTTTAACTTACGCTTAACTGATGATTTTCCGTGTTTAAATAAAGATTTACATACATACATACATACATACATACATACATACATACATACATACATACATATGTCGAGCTGCGTAGGCTTAGCCGTTGCGCTCGTTTCCGCGCTCACATTCTCGGAGTCGCTCATACTACAAAGCCCTAACTGCGTTAGGGTCGAAAGCATAAGCGTGTGTCAACTACGTGAACACAAAAACCCCGGAGACTTGAAAGAACTGACTACGTCAGTCGCTCCGGAAATAATATTTTCCAGTTTTGGTTCGTTGTACGAAGTACGTCTAACCGCGCAAAGCGAAAACCGTGCAATGACTCGCGCAAGTGCCGTGCTATCTCATGAGATCTCCCGCCTTCTGGTCATGTGATAGAATTAGTTTCTAAACTAAGAGCTGCATGACAACAGCCCCTTTTAACTAAAATAGTGATAACAGTTACACCAGTGAGTATAAGAGTAAAAAGAGCCTTGAGGCCGTGAAGCGGTACATGAACCGGTAGAGCTGGCTGGGGAAACTAGCCTCCGCGAGAAGTGAAGACAAGAGTGTTATTTTCGATGGACGTTTCTGGTGGCTAAGCGGCTGGAAACAATTCCCGACACACAGTGGCGGGGATGTTTGAGCTCTATGCCTGCCAGAAAACGCACACGGCCACAAAGGGTGAGTTGATGTGCCATGTCGTGTCGTGTCGCCCATGTACAGGCTGGTTGCACCGCGCTTGCTCGGAAGTAAGAGTAAGGGAGTTCTTCATAACATGTAGAAGGATGTAATCTCGCGAACACTGAACATCTCTCGGACGTTTAAAGTTGCAAATGGACAATACAAATACAAATGTTATTGTCAACTCCCCATGGGGGCTTTTCAGAGACGATAATAATAATAGAAATAATTTAAAAGAAGAAAGAAAAAGCGCTCTCCATTTATTAACTTCCTTCCTTTACAATACATATATACCTGAAGTTATCAAAACCGGGTCGGCAAACCTTAACTTTTTGTGTAACCTTTCGCAACCTCCCCTATCTAATATTAGCTACTTGACTATGTGGTTCACGGCTGATGTCAGGTTTTTTTGCTTGCTTTCTAGCGAGCGAATTTGTTTAGAAGTGAATGTAAAACAAAATTACCCCCCCCCCCCCGCCCCTCTGCTTTTTGTCCCTATACCACAATTTTCTCTTTAATACAAACTGACAGTTATTGAAATCAGTGCGCTCGTCTTTGATCATGACCAATTCAATACATTAATCATCTGTAAAACAACTGGTAAAATTTCTTTAATTGGCTTCCTTGGAAATCAATCTGATGTTATCGAAAGAAATGGCTCTCTCCACTGTGAACTTTGTCTGTTCTTTTAGACGTTTGCAAGATAGGAAAGTTACATCAAAATGGCACTTGGCCTGATGCAGACTTAAAGTACCTTGGTATCCATTTGAGGTGTAAACATTATCTGAGATAAGTGAGCCATATCTGAAGTAGAAGTAACAATATTGTAGATTTAGTGGCTACTTAGTGTTGAAATGGTATTTTTTAAAGGAATAGCAACGATCCAATGACAAAGGTAGGAATTGCTGGTTTTCATGCCTCGCGCGATTTAAATAAATCGAAATAAAACTCAAAACCATTCAATAGTACAGAAATTGGGAAAAGAAAGTAAGATAAATAAGCAAAGCCCTTCGCTAAGATTCAGGTCACGGCAATTTTTCTTAAGCAAGATATGAAGAGAAATGTTTTACCCAAATTGATATAGAGATTTGATATGGAGACATCCATGCTGCTGCCCATCCCAGATGGGCCCCAACAACACCAGTCACTAAAAGCAAGTGACACGCTCGAACACCAACCCACGGTCTGGCCGGCCAGTACTTAACGCATGAGCACAGCCATATCACCCGGGCAGTTACAGCCATGGACAGCTGTTTCAGCTTTGTCAGGCCACATCAGCATGGCATACCCGTCGGGCAGAAAATAGAACTACAAGCCCTATCTACTCTGCCCTTACTGCCGAGGCTTTACATAAATTTAGTGACACACCGATCGGCAATTACGGCTCATCCACCTTCTAAGCGCATGCCGGGGAAAACTGCCGTGCGATTCCCAGCCACACAGCTCCCACATGTGGGTGTGTGAGCTGGCCACTGCACCCCTCCCCCACCCTCCTCAGCAGTAAAGGGCGGAACAACATAGGACGTTTAATCCTATTGCTGCCCGACGGCTTTGCCATACTGATGATGAAAATTAAGTGTTGAACAATGAAGATAATAGAGAGTTTTGTCTCGGAACTATCGGTCTGACAGTTTACCTCTTGGAAATTTGATCTTAAAGCTAGCATATTTGTTTCAAGAACATCAAATTTCGCTTGGAAATTTGACGTTCTTTAAACTAGCCATTTTAATGAACATCAATATTTCCGTGGGGTAGCTATCAGCCGAAAGCTTCTCAACATTTTCATTAAGCGCTGGTTTTAAATCGCTGAATCAACAATGTTTCCTTAATTTTACAATGTATATCAGGTTGTCCAGTGGCTTAAATGTCAAAGTGATCCCATTTAATCCTGTGGCCTGTTTGGGTCATTGGATTAGCAACGGCGGGAGAATGGCTTGTTACACGTCAGCGCTTTGAAATGTTCGTTTTTCCTGTTATGTAAACAACGTTTTGTTTTCCTAATATGGCAATAATCGCAATCTAAGCAGCTAGCCTTGTAAACTACTTTAGACCTAAGGGGAAAAAAAGACTTGATTCGCCGAGATTATTTTCAGAAAAACTCAGGGAAGAATAAGAGTCTCTACATCTTGACTTAGCAAGCATGGTCGATTCAGGGTTTATAAGGAGATTTTCCCATAGAAATAGCGGATGGTCCTGAAAGGGCAAAGATAGCGGCATCTAACCAACTCGAGTAGCCAATCACAGCGCGGATTGGTTCTTCTCTGAGTCCCGCCGATGAAAGCTGGCAAATGTGATGACTACTTGCGTATGCTTAAATCTTAAATCTAAATATACACGGATAACAAATAGATCGAATCGGTTCTCATTGAGTCAACTAGCACCATGCTCTCCTCACTAGTAGTAGCAGTATTTTCAGCTTGGGTCTCAGTTAGTGCTGCTGATCTGTCTTCTGAGTTCGTCACCACGCAGTGTTGGACGCAAAAGAGTTAATGAAGCTATACTGGACAGTGGATTGGGAAAACGAGACGGTATCGTTCGCTGTTGAGGCGGCTACTACAGGATGGGTTGGCTTCGGTTTCTCTTCAGGGAACGGACAGATGGTCGGTAGCGACGTGGTAATTGGGTGGGTGAAAGACTCCAAGGGTTATTTGACGGTAGGTATTTAAAATAATTGCATGGCTGGGTCAAAATCTTCCATACAAGATTTGAAGTGTTTGTCTTTATCATAAACATGATAAACCTGATATGTGGGTTGCGCAAACTCTTAAAATCGTATGTCACGTTCAGCTTATTAATGTTTTCAGAACTAAGCAGAAAAAGAAGGTAATATAATATCTGCAGTTTTTTCATAGAATGCAAAAGCGGCCACGAAGAGAGAGTGGTGCACCGGTAAGCAGTTGCGCAGAAACATTGGAATTTATTACGAATTTATTGTGGCAGGCCGCGGTAAGGTTTGCCCAGGTTTCTTTTTCATCTTCGACGCAATACACAATGTCGAAATGCCTTCTAAAATCTGATCTGATTTCCTGAAAAATTGTGGACTGGTCGTTCCGAATTCCTGTGGGTCAGTTCGCCGGTCTTCTATCGATAGGTATACCTAGTTTATTTATTTGTCTACCAGGGTCGAGCGCCTGTCACGTGGTCTAGTGTCGACGGCGAACTAGTAGTCTGGTTGTATGTAAGCTTGGGTTCGAGTAATTTTTTTCAGGTGATCGTATCACGGGTTAGTTCCCCTGGCACAATAAACAGACACAGATCCAGCTGTGTTACAAGTGCAGATTGTGCAAGACCTTTCACGCTCTTACATTGGTTGAATCTTCGGTTCGGTTGGTTTTCACGGTTGCATTGTGGTTATCCAGTACCACATAAATTTGCCCTGAAGAGGAAACTCATAATAAGAGCAACATATGGTTTGCAGATACAATTACAAGTTAGGTCGACAAGCATGTCCCACACGCGATAGGTCAAGGGTTTGGTATCGGATAAACTTGTCCAAACAGGCAACTCAAAGGAACTGCTCCAAAATAAATTGATAACAGCTATACCGTTAATTAAAACAACAATTGATTTCCGGTGAAGTACTTAACGTTGAGAAATGTTCTTAAAGATAACAAGGTGTTTATTTCAAGGAGAAACAATGACAATGCCGTTTGTTGTTTCTCCTGTTTTGAAGTTTGCGTACGTTGGTGATGTACTTTAGTCATCACGTTTCACTTTATCCGCACTGATGGAAGTTTCCTGAAGAGTTTACAATTCTGAAATCACACTATTTCACGCTGAGGAAGGAAGAAAGGTTTATTTAAAATATTGAAGGTAAAACATTTTTTCAGTAATGTAATGCCTTTTAAACGCTGACGTATAGCATTCTTTTGGATAAGTAACATCTCAATTTCTTGCCGCGCTATGTCGCGCACGGGTTAAAAACAATCCATATAAAAGAATGATTAAACGCTCCAGTAGATTTTTTTAATCCAAGAAACAGAAACACAAACACTACCTTTCCGTAAATGGTTTCTTAAGATAAAAAGAGAAAGCAGTGAAGAAGAAAACAAAACATGAAAGCATACACCAATGAACTCTTAACCTCTCGCGTGACGATCCAGCATGTAAGCGTTCTTGGTAAGGACGTGTTCAGATGTCAGGAAAGAAATTCAGGTAGAAATTGGAGAGCTGTTGCCGCCAACATTCTGTCTTGTAGTCTGGGGAAGTCCTTTGTCACTCGTACAAGAGTAGATTAATGTCCCGGGAAAATGTGCTGTGCAAGTCAGTGTGCCAGTAGTTGAAAATCATTCCGATGGCTATCCTGAAATAAACGTTTTTGGAACACTTTGTTATTAGTCCAATCAACATTCGATATTCGAATGGACGCTGCGGTTGGATGATTACAATATTCAGTTGACTTTTTGAAATTTGAAGCCAAGAATCGAAGCCGCTCTGGATTATACGGAAGGATTAATGAACGCATCAATCATTGTCTAGGCGGAACGCTTCAGGCGTTTTGACTGTAAATTTGACGTTGCACAGAGATTGTTCTTTTTGCACAAGGCTGACCTGATTTTTGTCAGCAAATTCCTTTGATACTTTTAAACATTGTTTGGCGATACTATCTTCTGGTTGATTTTCAAGATGAATCCAAACTTTTAAGACATCAGGAGCCCATTAAAACTGCAAGCTCTGTTAGTGCTAGTCGACCCAGTTCATTTCTACAGGCTGCATTTGGGCATTGCTTATTTTAATACGCCTAAAGCTTGTTTGCAAAGACAAATTGTGACGATACTACTGTGGTTTACCTTTAAACCACGAGAACTAAGCAACATGTAGTACGTGTTTGTATCTTGTATTACAGGAAATAGTTTCTAGATTTTTGCTAGCCACATTGGCACATGTATTCATTCGCATATTGCCTGCTGAACAATAAACGTCGTTTGTTATGAAAGTACCCGCTGTCTTTACACAGTAGTTTCGTCACACAAATATGTGCCTTTTCGATAATATTTTTCTCCCACGAGTTATTGTCATCTTTATCATAAATACTCCAAACCCCAGGGTCATACATGAGAATAGGGAGATATAGAGAATTAAATATCAGGGAGTCTAAGCTCCATTTCTCGTCACACACGGATGTTTTCCTAAAAGGCCCGCTATTTTCGAAATCTACGTTAAATTTGGCGCGTTTTGATACCAAATTTGGCGGGATTCGACAAATTTTGCTGTCGGCCTTATGGCAGGGAAGTTTGGGAAGTTCGGTTTAATAGCTCTCTCTGTATCCTGCATGCGCTTTCATTGTCCGTGTCGCAGAAGCGGCAGCTGATCATGAAAGCACGAATGAAGAAGATTTCCGATGTTCACTGAGGAAATCAACAAGTAAGGCCCAAGTATTTAACACCGTAGAATTTTCGATTGATTAGTTCATTCGAGGATCTTAAAAACCGGTCATTTAACTTAAGTAATTTTATTTTGTTTCTTATTTATTCTGATTTATTTAGCTATCTGATCTACTCTTTATCAAAATAAAGAGCTAAAGGGGAAGACAAAATTTACGAATATCTCTGTAAAGGCTGTAAAAAGCTGGCCCTTGAAAATGTTCATTCTTTCTTCTAAAGAGTCTTCATCAGGAACATGCACCTTTTCAAGCCGCTCAAAAGGAACACTGTCCTCATCGTAATCACGCCACTCATTTGTGTCGTGACCATAGTTAATTCTTTTTATTTCCCTGAGTTGACGGCTGGTATTCGTCGATAAGCCTTTTAGGCGCGTGAGACTTGAAGGAGCAGTGTCACGGGGATTTCGCTGTTTTAGGTCCGTTCTGTGCTAAAATCATTACCTTGAGGCTTTAAATCATAAACAAATTGCTTCTGCAAAGCTACATGTATACGACGAAGATATCAAATGAATGCTGTATAGGGCTAGCCATAACAAATCTCTTGAGGATTTTTGGAACACGTAGCATCAAAACTTGAAAAAATTGGCCATTTTTTTCCAAATTTCACTGATCCATTTCCATCCATGCCATCCGCAGCGACAGGCGACATGAAACAGTTTCAGTACGTTCAAATCCGGGGGGGGGGGGGGAGGGAAATACTTAACAAAGTTTAATACGGGGAGGCTCCGCCCCGAGGTCTAACCTCTTACCCTTTCATATACCATTTTGGCGGAAAAGGTACCCCTTTAATATACCTTTTATTGAAAAAAGGTACCCCTTTCACATACCTACTTTAGAAAGTCTTGTTCTCATTTTCATGTAGTGCTTAATAAATAAATTGATACAGCAATAAGCAGCGTCTATTCGAAATATTATAATTAAAGGCCCTTGTAAATACCTAAATGACCGATTTCCCTACCCTTTTATATACCTAAACTTTTGAAATCCCTACCCTTTCATATACCTGAAGCCTGAAAAAGGTACCCCTTTCGGGCGGAGCCTCCCCGTATAGGCCATTATAGGGAGTACCCCCCCCCCCCCCCATCCGGGCTTCAAATAGTCTTCAATAACAAAACTAGATCATTAGTTTTGGAATTCAGTTGATGCGAAGACACCTTCTAGTTTTTTGTTAAGTTGCCAAATAGTGTGACAATGCCCCGTTAAGTTTCCGCCATTTTGAATCAAATTTGAACTGGTCCGTTCGGTCATGCGCATTAACTAACCTCGTAAACTACTGCATGTATGATCACTAGTAAAAAAATGTTCAGCTTTGTATGGAAAGACTTTGATATGATACCGCCGCGCGCCCATCCAGTAGATAACCTGGTTTGTTTTGCCAACACCTATCCATTAGATCGTGATTTATCAGTCACATAGCGTTCTTTAAATAACTTGCGTTCTTTCCAATTTTTGACCTACTGGGTCTTGTTCTGATTTGGAGTATTCTAAATCGTGAAATTTGCTCCAACTAGGATAGTAGAGATCTTTCCCGCCCTCCTACTATCTAAAAAGCGAAGCCTTGGAGCCGACCTTGGACGGGATGCTAGTCCATCACAGGTAACTCCCAGTAATTTGTCAGGCTTCCCCAACAACATTTTCCTTAAAACATCTACTAATCGTGTACGTGAATCAGTTTTTTGTAACCGAATCAACATACAGGAAAATCTACAGGATTCCAGTAAAAATCGACTCGTAAGCCACACATTTACGCATCGCGGACCTATTTTTTACGTTGCAATAATTTTTTTGACAAAAAAAAAAAAATTTTATTTGGTTTTACTGACATTTACGCTTACAATGTACTTGCTAATTATTTTTTCTTTAGGCTACCTACATACAATTACGTTACATTCCTTACTTTACAGTACACCGCAGTTACATTGCAACATTTATCTACAAAATTGCTGGGTTATACCTACATCACAAAAAAAGGGAAAAAAAAAACTACGAATGAGGCCGCCAGTCCTGGTGTAAGGTTTTGGAAGAATAGAGAATGAAATTTGAAA
>JAHPZR010002605.1:60000-62500 GCA_019787425.1 Platygyra sinensis
TCAATTTTCTAAATCCATCAAATCTTCAACATTTCATATTTTCCTCAATTTAATCTATCTTTCAAGAAAAAATATCTCTTTCAAAAAAATCCCCAAAAATCACCCAAAAAAAATTACAAAAACTCGCAAAACATTGGTAACTGTTCTGAGTGGAGGGATTTGGCGTTGCTTGAAACGTGAACGAGATATTGGCACAAAGGCCACGTTGAGCGACGTCAAAAGAGCCTTCAAATTTAGCACACAGTTAGATTTTAAAGTCCTGAAAATTTCAAAGTAGAATTGTACTTCTGACAGGTCATGTGACATGTCACGTGAGGCTTAGCGGAAAATAGCCGTTATTTGAGGAATTGGTGGCGTTTTTTAGTAATATCATCCAGCAAACGCGCGTTTTAGTTGCAGGGCAATTATTTTCATCCTCTCACGTTTGGAATGGCCGTCCCTCTTTTCCAAGCAAAATAAAATAGGGTGAAAAGTGGTGTTTTTTTGTAACAAAATTCGACTTTTGATCATTTATATCTGCTAAAAATGAAAACGCAACAAGGCAGATAATTTAAATTTTCATCGAAATGGCTCATTTATTTAACAAATAAAGAAGCCTAAGCCGTGTATTACACTGGGATAAAACACGATGGTCATTTGAGAACACGAGAGAAATGTAGAAAACACGAGCCGCAGGCGAGTGTTTTCTACATTTCTCGAGTGTTATCGAATGACCAGAGTGTTTTATCACAGTGTATTACACGGCTTAGGCTTCTTCGTTTAGATTTTACGCCCGCAAAACAATATAACACGCCTTTTCTATGTTTTATACTCTGACAAAACATGGGTTTTTGACCAATCAGAGCGCGCGCAGGGTCCTATCTATATTTTAATGATCAATATGATAAAGATTCGCCACCAATTCGCCCATTTATCAAATTTTAACAAAATGATCACGTAGCAAGTCACGTGTTCAGAATAATATGTTAAGGCAAGGCAGGACATCGAGCTTTATAATCAGGGAAAAGTTCAGCTTGTTAAAACAAATAGAACAAGAGATATAGCTGCCCAACCATAATTCTACTTTACATTCTTGACCCAGGCCTTAAACGGCTATGGCAGCCACTTCAGTACTGCAGTTTTAATTTCTTGGTCCTGGTGGAATTCCCATTAACCTGGTTTCTCTACGATAAATAAAACGGACATTTCGTGTGTAGCAACCTCACCTTGGACACTGATAGCCAAACACCCTTGCAGAAAAACTCTTGTGGATAACCATGGCTTAAAGTGATTCTGAAAAAACGTGCGCTACAAACAGCCCACATACCGTGTTTTAAAAGCCTCGAAATATAGGAGTGATTTCACAACTGACATTTATAAGTGACGATTGTGGCTACAGAGGTGTACACCTATACACTTCTCCTAAGATGACCGCCAAGAAACGTCGTAATCCGGCAGACACTCAAGGAGGTGTTAACACAAATGTGTGTTTAGTATGGGCTGTTTCAATCTATTTTTGGCTAGCTAAGTAAACGACGCATTATCATTGTTCAAGTCCAAACGATATATTTTATAAATGTTTCGGCTGAAAATCGTGGGAAACGCACCAAAAATTGCTTCAATTTTTGCAAAATGTTTTCGGGGGCATGAAACCCCCAGACCCCCTAGTTGAATAGGTCTTGTGGCCCCACATTTGCTACTGGACGGTCACTTGCACAGCCCTAGCTTGAATCACTGCATGTTAAGAATGACTTTTATTACCAGAGTAATGAAGCAATAAAATTGATATTTCCCTAAACATCAAACCACAAAGGCAATGACGCGAGCCCCATTTTAGACAATAGCACGTGGATGTGCCTGATACTTGGTTATATTTCCCCTTGTAAAACTTTGACAGGAAAGCAAAACGACCGTGTGGAAGTGAAAAAATATTTAAAAATTATTAAAAGTAGTGGATTTAGTTGTGCAATGCTCTGCTAGCTTCCAGGGAAATTGTTTGCGAATTGCACAAAACTGCGTGTCCGGGTTATTCAGGTGTCAAAATTGGTTTCTCTAAGAATATTATGAAGAGGAAACTCTGTCTTAATCTAGTATGCCCTATAATTTTTTAAAAATTGGCAGGACTAGGATGCCATACTTTTATGAGTCTGATACAAATACTTGTCTTGGTGAGACTTCGCACACAGTATCATGTTACTCGATTTACTCGGCATCAAATCAAGCGGTGTCTTAGGCATATTTGTTGTTTAATTAGAACTGATTAGAAGCATCGGAAAGGCATGGTTTCTGTAAAAAGGCCCATTTCGGATATCAGTTAGGGTAAAAATCTCTCTATGAGCTCTCCTGATTTATTAGCAACTTTAATTGTTAGCGGAAAAGAGTCTCCCGAACGGTCAAATGTGAGTTAGCGAACGATTGTTGTTGACATTGACCCCAACTGTTTACACTACCGGCTTCGGCGATGACTCAACTAAAATTAATATTACAGCAATATTATAAAAAGAAACAAGAAAATAAAAGG
>JAHPZR010002605.1:77500-85000 GCA_019787425.1 Platygyra sinensis
AAGAACAAAAGAAAACATGACAATGTAAAATATTACAAAGGGAGTTTTAAATTAACACGATAAAGTTGATGATAAAGTGTAGGTTTTTTGATACTGAATATGAATGGCTTCTTTTATATTAATAATTTCGTTTGTGTTTTTACCTCAAACCTGCCATTTGGAATCTTCATCTTAACGAAGTTCAATTAATACCTCATCTGTCTCGCCTTGTTTGTGACATCGCTCATAATTATTGTCTCGTTTACTTTTGCCAGCAAAGCTTAAATTCCACAAAACTGCCAGAAAAAGGCATAAAAGTGTTTGCCGCACTTCTTCACACCCACCTGCAAGGTTTGTGTAAGATTTTTATTGCTAATATTATTGTTTTCTTAATTTTAATTACTGAATAAAGCGGTTTTCAATCGAAAGTATCGTGCAATTATTTTGGTTGTGGTTTTGGTTTGCCACCAACCCGTTTGCGATTGCCTAAGTAGTCTCATTTCTAAGAAATCGTGTTGGTTTTGCTTTTAAGACACTCATTCGAAAACGCTCTAACCCTGATCATTTGTTTTAAAAAGCGCATCATCTGCAGTCAAATGTGAGTCAGCAGTTCGTCACAGAGTCAAAACATTAGCTGAAATATTTGCTCAAATTACAGAAAGCGTTTTTTATCTTGATTTCAATTTACCTAAAGTATAAAACATAAACTTTTGTTCGAATTCATCCATCCATTCCACAGGTCGAGCATCATGGACCAAACATGTTCGTGACGGAGTTGAATTACCAGAAATTGCGCGAGATGACAATTACGATTTTAATTTCCAGGTGATTAGTGCTGAATTGCGAAGTATGCTTTACACTGAATTTACGTTGCTTAAGGTAGCAAAATATTGTATTACACTACACCAAAACATTTGAAAACTTGCAATTGTGTACGCGTGCACAATGTTTTCGACGACTTCGAGATTTTTAAGGTGATTCCCTAGTAAAAGAACCCGCCATAGATTTCCGATGAAACTTGTTGTTACAAGACAAGGAGATATTAAAAACGTAATAAAAAGAGGGGGTCACCGGGCTTGTTTTCACGCCACAATGCTGACAAATGTGGTTATTAAGGTGACTTTTGGTGATACCGGTGAGCAACAAATAAGCGCGGTTATTTTCCAGTGCGGCGTGTTATATCACACAGAGTTCGACTTTCTTTGCTTGTTTATTCTACGTCTCAGAAAAAATGGCTTCAAATACCCTGCATTATTAATTAATATTTTTATCCTTCAAAGGAAACATAATTTTACTTGCTGTGTTGTGCCCGCTACGCCTCTTTCTGTAACATTTATTTCATTTGCCAAAAAAAGTAGCCATAGATTTCTGCCAAGTTTTTTCTCAGTTATTGAGGATATTGTCTCTCCTTAACATTTATTAAACTAAAAAGTAGGGGGTCACCGTGCTCCCGTTTAAGGAGAAAAGGAGCATTGATCTCGCTATCGAGCTTACTGTGAGGGAAATCTGTACCGCTTGAATGCGCCCAAACGCTCTCAGTGGCGCGCGCTAATGACGGCAAAAAATCGTGACGCTAGTAAGGAATGCCCCCCCCCCCCCCCCAATGCAAAACCACAGGGAGCACACAATCTTGCTGAGCAGGGAGAGAGTAAATAAAGGAGCGAAAAGATCATGAACAGTTAACCTTGCTCATCTTGTCATATCTCTATATCTTACGCGATTTACTGGGGAAAAGCGCTGCTTACAAATCCTGGTCGTAACACGAAGCGCTTAAACTCCGTACCTAGGCCTTTTCGCGCTAGCAAGTGTTTTTTTTTTTTTTGTATAAAATTGACAAGCGGTTTTGGCAAACTCTTTGCAAAACATTTTGAAAGTACTACCAATATTCGGTGGTGAATCGCTAAATTTCGTTGCTTCATGAAACCAAACAAACACAGAATCCCCCTAGACGGCTCGGAAGTTTTTCTTCACTTGGCCGAATTGTTTTCGAACCACTTTTGCAGTAGTCGGAGAATTTTAGCGAGTTTTTCAAATTTTGTCTCAATCGCTTTTCGCAACATGATCGTACCGTACACAAATCCACAAACACGTCACCAGCGGCGCAGCTCGCGCCTACCTCACTCTGCAACACGGGTTTCTTTGACGAAAGGGTTTTACAAAATCCGTTCCCTAGCTCCCTTATAACGGGAATCTCTCTAAAACGCTTCAGGTCATAATTAAACGACACAATTTTGTTTCGGCAGAGATGCGGGCGGCCGACGTCGAACACGGAAGAAAAACAAAGAAACCAAGCGGAGGGGTTTGTAGAGAATTTGTCGCGTCAAAAAAACTGCATGTGTGGGAGAGGAAGGGCGAGCGACGATCGCGCGCTAGGATGAAGTGTTTGGATTTGGGTACGGTACGATCATGTTGCGAAAAGCGAATTGAGACAAAACTTGGAAAAACTCACCTAAAATTCTCCGACTGCTTGCAAAAAGTGTTTCGAAAACAATCGACGCGAAGTTGAAGAAAAAACCTTCCGACCTCATTTGGTGTTTGTATTGGCGGTGGCCGCGATGGCTCATTGCTACTGCCGCACCGATTATTTGCGACTTTTAGCCCGCGCAAATAAGGCGGGTGGTCGAGCGTATGCACCTACAAAACTTAAGGAATTTCCCTCAGGCTAAGCTCGACAGGGAAATAAATGCTTTCTTATCTCTGAAACGAGCACGGTGAACCTATATTTTTTATTTTATTCATTAGTGTCAAGAACGGGACAGTATCCGCAATAATCTGAGAAAGAAAATTAGTAGAAATCTATGGCTATGAAATAAATTCTTACAGGGGAGACATAACGGCGCCGAAAAAGCGCATTCCCAAATTATGTTTTCCCTTGTAAAGAATAAAAAATTGCAGGGTTATTTGAAAACATTTTCTCCCGAGACCGTAGGATAAATAGGCAATCAAAGAAAGCAAACTCTGTGTGATATAACGCGCTGCTTGAAAATTAATCGAGCTAATTTGTTGCGCACTGAGATAACCTTAAAGCCACCTAAATAACCATATTTGTCAGTATTGTGGCATGAAAATAAGCACTGTGACCCCCTCTTTTTATAACGTTTTTATTATCTCCTTGTATCTGTAATGACAGCTACCAAGTTTCATCGAATTTTATGGCGGGTTCTTTTACTAGGGAATCACCTTAATAAAGGTCAATATTACTTTTTTTTAATCTTCTCGTCTTTTTGCACGATAGCTTAGCACAATCAGAAAGCATATTTGCATTTGTGTACTATAATTCTTTCAAATTAAAACTATATACCCACGATAATATTAATGATTCATGTGTTTGGGACAAACCGAAGAGAGATGCTCTGGGCCTTACCCGCGTTTTTTGTTTTCACAGGATATTTCAAGTTTTGAGGAAAGAAGTTCGATATTAAACCGGTTAGTGCTATTTTCTACAGCCTGAAATTTGTTTTACCTGGAAAGTGCATTGAATATATTCCTCGATGTTTGATATACGACTCGTATGCCAAAATATTTTTCGGCAAAAAAAAAAAAACGCCTCTTATATTTTAACGACCAGCAAGGAAAGAAGATATAAACAAGGAACTCCAAGGGGAACAAGCCCCCCCATTGATATCAGAACCATTGGCTACAATTACGGTTTTCCGAACTCGTGAAAATATCCTCTGTCCATGCAACCCATAGGCCAGTTCCAAATTACCTTGTGCCTCTGCTTTCAAAACGAGGTCCTCGTGGGCAAAACTTTCCATACATGCCAATTGAGTTTGATTTGTCATTGAAGATAACACAGTAAGAGCAAGTCAGTAGTCAGTTAAGTAAGGCAACAGCAAGGAAAAACGTATAGCTTTCTCGAAATAAAGCTACGCCGTCTCAGAAGAAGAGAACTGTACGACGAAAACTATGTTATCCCTGATAATCAAGCAATAGAGACTTTTTTCCGTGTTGAACATAGCCTCATCTAAACACAGGGAGGGTTGGGAGAGTACTCGAGTTTGCATAACTTTTGAGAATTCTCTGCCAACCCGCCGAGTGGTTAACATGGAGGCTGATGTAAAACAAGAAAAAGAGCGTGTATTTGCTTTTATAAAATAGACTTATTACAAAATACGCCTAATTCTGAAACGTCACAACCGTGTTTACAGACTCTCATCTAAACACTACCTATTGAACGAATGGATGCGCGCGCCGTAGTGGCTCAGTTATTTTCATAAGAATCACTCTTAACGTAGTTGCAAAAACAGATTCTAATCAAAACAGCCAGGACCCGGCGTCACAATATAGAATACAATATAAGCAGCTGCGTTCACAGGGAAAATCTCAACATTTTAGTTCGGACAAAAGCAAATACAAGTGTAGAGACTAACACACATATCTTTGCCACAGCCTATGGAAATGAGACTAAACAATGCATAAACACAATTGGCAAAATTACAGCTCGGAGGTGGTCAAAACTTAACGCAGCGACATGCCGATAAACAGCGGAACATCATGACCAGACCTATGACTATCTAAACATTGTCAGCGACAACACGGTCTAACGGCTCACAGCTCTGCCTTAAAAACTCCCCCTTTATAATATAACTAACATGAAGTGCCCCCAATAAACACGCGTGAGCGCAAAAACAAAGGCTAAGACACCGACCAAAGACACGGCAAATGTACAAATGTCATGAAAACGCAGGAGTTGTGTTCGGTCTGGTCAACCCAATTCTACAACAATACATATGTTCGATTTAGATTGGGCATTCAGTGCAAACTACAGCACCATACACACGGACGTGACTAAGCGAACGAATGGAAACAGTCAGGTGGGAGGGGGTGTCTCCAGGCAAATCAGTGGTTTAGTCATAGCTACCAGTGTGAAGTCACGTCATACATCGGTGATTTTCGATATTGCGGCCAAATTTTTGGTTCGTTAACTGAAAGAAATGTGGAAATTTCTAACTTTTTGGTGATTCGATTACTTTGTTCAATGTTACCCAGGATTCAAAATATATGAAAGACTTCTTTGCAGTAATTTGCAGTAGGATAAGTCATTCGAAAGCCTCGTATTTTGATCATAAGTAGAAACATACAAACAAGTGCCTGAGACGTCGACAAAGTTTAATGGATTGACAACGTTTTTCCGGAGCCTACGCAGAAATGCGGAGATGTCCTGATCCCAGAATAGGAGGTTTGGTACATGGTATATTAAGTTTGCTCTGTGCTGAGAATTAAACCTTCAGTGCTTATGGTTCGTCTCAACAATTCCTTCAAAGTTAATGGAATGGCATTTGGAAAGCGACTTCAGAATACCCGGCCACGATTGCGTGACGTAGTCCCGCAGTAGTGTTGTCTAGCGATAGTCACTGTTTACAAACAAGTCTTTTTGCCAACCACAGAACAAAAGATTCCTTTGTTTCGAGAGCCAATAAACCTCTGGTTGGCACATTAATGACAATAGGAGACGTAACGATGAGTATCGCCATTTTATGGGTTGATGAACAACGTAAGACGAGTAAACTATTGCTATGAAAGTAAGGCGAGTAAAACTATTGCTCCCGCAGTCCCGCAGTGGATAAAATGAATATTAAAACTCCGGATTTCGGCTCATGGATTATAGAACGAAGTCTTTTCATGTGTAACGCGCTTCTTTCGGCTGATGGATTTTAGAACGAGGAATATTCATGTGTAGCATGCTTGTTTCGTGTATAAGTTTTTCTCTTTTGTTTTCATATGCAAATATTTATTGACTGTGGGACTACGGGAGCAGGCATTTAATGTCACGCAATCGTAGCGGGGTATTCTGAAGGTTAGCCCTTCTGGAGCACACAGGGAGTCATCTACCCCACAAAATTTAAAAACACAAGCATTCAACCAGCAAACAGCTGGTAAACATAGACACTCTTGACCTTGCACCAATCGAACAAAGTTTAACACGCGAGAAATCAAACCGACATGTACGCCCTCGCATTCAAAAGGATTGTTGAGCAAAATGGCTCATCACATTGACAAAAACTAACAATGGCTTGAAAGTTATATCAGAAAGGAACAAAACCTCTTATTATGAGATACTTCTGTTGAAAACTTGAAGAGAAAACGGCGGGCGTTTTGGGTGGCCTTTTAATACTTGACCGGAAGTCAAGATGGCGCTAACCCCACTTTACCCGATTTGTTTTCAATAAAATTTGGAACAAAAACGCACACAAAACAACAAACAGTTGTACTCACAGACAATATCTACTACAAAGCTTGCACATTTATGCCTAATTAGCGAATGATAGCGCAATAATAGCTTGTATTATCCTATTTTTCTTTGAAATCAATGGAGTTCCGACGCCAAATCTGGGCAAGCCGAGCGAAGCTGCGACTTGTTGCTATGTGACGTCACACTGGTAGTGATGAGTCGGTCTCTGACAGATACTCGAAAACAATAGAGTAACCCCTCCCTCCTGGGAACAGTCCTGTTTGGTGATCGAAGTTTGTTTATCCGACAGTTACAACACAAACACCACGATCAGGAAACTGAGTAGCTGGCGCGAAGTCTTCAACGTGGACAAGGCTTCAATTCGAAGTGAGATTAAAATATCGACACTAAAACCGGGAACTGAACGTTCTTTGTACATGTACAAATTTCCATTTGATCCAAGTCTTCAGGTTATTTGGCTTTATTATGCGGCCTCTCCCGAAGGTTTCTTCGCTGCATATCATTCAGTGTTGACGTTTCGTGATCTTACTTTTTATCGTCAAGACCGCTCCCATCGCCAGGCATCGCCTAGATCTTAACGACCAAACTCCATAGGTTTCCTTACTTTTGTCGGTTCTTTGCCTCCAGCAAGATCCGAGTCATACAGAGCACTTCATTTTACAAGACGTTATATAGCAACAAGAACGAAAAACAAGCACCCCAAAAATCCATAACATTAACAGACCAGACTGGCTAAGAAAATACAAAGGCGGTTCGCACTGCAGGCGGTTTAACTTGTAATATGCCCAGTTTCCCTTAGCCTCCCACCGCAGACTTTCTTAAGCTTGTCACGCGTTCCTCCCCACGAACGTGGGGAGGAACGCGTGACAAGCGTAAGAACGTCTGCGTAGGAGGCTAAGTTTCCCTCGGTTGTAAGATTGGAAAAGGGATCAAAACAGAAAGGAAAATGGAATGATCGGCCTTCCCCTTTGGCCGCCATTTTTCTTTTAGATTGTCATGCGGACGTCGACGAAAACTAGATCACTGTTCACGTGTAAATCAAAGACCTCCCGCGGATATCACAGTTCTAAAAATGAAAAAGATCTGGGACAGGGTTGACTCAAGGGTACAATTGGATATGGAAAGCTCCGGGTTGATGGACTCCTGGTAAGTAAGTAAGTAACTAAGTAAGTAACTTTAATTTTTAGCCAGGGCAGCCCCATTCAGTAACGAGGCTAGTATCCATAGGGGCCCTGGGACAGTAAGGATATGTAAAATTTAATAAAATCTAAAGAAACACATTTTCAAGAATGGCTTGTGCACGAAGACTCGTTTCGACACAGAGA
>JAHPZR010002605.1:92500-100000 GCA_019787425.1 Platygyra sinensis
TTATGTAAAATGAGGTATGGCGTCATCGTTGGCTATGGTAACTCAGATCCTGGTGAAATGTACCCATTTGATACTTTCGTCTTTTTCTAGCACGCCACCAACGTTTAATTTTCTGTTGGATTGATAATGGTAGTGACTCTAGGTCGCTCAAAGTCTAACGGTTAATCGCTACTCAAAAATGCAATCGAGGCACCTTAAAGTAGTAATACGTTGTTGATTAAGTTCATACATGTACTCGTACTTTGTATCAGACTATATGCTAAACATTGCTACGGAACATAAGGCCAACATGGCATTCGTTAACAGATGGTTTTACACCTATGAAGATCATTCCACATTGCTCAAATGTAGCTATTAGCATATGTCACTGCCCGTTTTGATGGAACGAAGATCATGGCCGGTATGTCCAAGACGAACGCAACAACAGAAACAAATTATAATTTAATCTTACTGAGGATACTAACCTGCACAAGTTTTTTCACGATCCATAAGTGTCGTTATTTGTCAGTTTTTTTTAGGTGTATGAGGTCCTCTCCCTAGTTACAGAAAACAAACACGGCGAGAGAAAAAATTAATTAAAAGCCGATTTTTTTAACAGCATGCAAACAGAGTGAATGTTCTATCAACTTGTTTCATCAAGGCCTCCTGTCTCTATCATGTCAATTAACTACATAGCCCATTACCAAGTTTGCCTTTCGTCTCTGTGTCGAAAACGAGTCTTCGTGCACAAGCCATTCTTGAAATTGTGTTTCTTCAGATTTTAGTAAATTTGTACATATCCTGTACTTCCCAGGGCCCCTATGGATACTAGGCCTCGTTACTGAACTGGGGCTCGCCCTGGCTAAATTAAGTTTACTTCCTTTAGATTACTGACTTACGTACCAGGATGTCCCATCCCCGGAGCTGCCATACCATTGTACCCTTGGAGTCAACCCTGTCCCATTCTTTCCATTTTTGATACTGTGATATCCGCGGGAGTTCTTTGATTACACGTGAAAGTGATCCTAGTTGTCGTCCGACGTCCGCATGACAATCTAAAAGAAAAATGGCGGCCAAAGGGGAAGGCCGATCTATCCCATTTTCCTTTCGGTTTTTGATCCCTTTTCCAATCTTCCAACCGAGGAAACTTTAGCCTCCTACGCAGACGTTCCTTACGCTTGGTCACGCGTGTTCCTCCCCACGTTCGTGGCGGATTTTTGGAACGCGGTGCGTGAAAAGCTTAAGAACGTCTGCGTGGGAGGTCCCTAAAGGGCAGCTGGGCATATTACACAGTTAAACCGCCTGCAGTGCGAACCACGCCTTGTATTGTTCTTAGCCAGTCTGGTCTGTTTAATGTTATGTGATTTTTTGTGCCTTGTTTTTCGTTTCTTGTTGGGTCTATATAACGTCCTTGTAAAATTGATACAGTGCTCTGTATGACTCGGATCTTGCTGGAGGCAAACAACCGAACAAAAGTAATGGAACACACTATGGAGTTTGGTCGTTAAGATCTAGGCGATGCCTGGCGATGGGTCGCGTCTTTGACGATAAAAAGTAAGATCACGAAACGTCCAATCCTGGAATGATATGCAGCGAAGAAACCTTCGGGAGAAGGCAGCATAATAAGCCAAATAACCTGAAGACTTGGATTCAAATGGAAATTTGCGTACATGTACAAAGATCGTTCAGTTTCCGCGGTTTTAGTCGGCGCTATTTTAATCTCCACTTCGAATTGAAGGCCTTGTCCACTTGAAGACTTCGCGCCAGCTACTCAGTTTCCCTGATCGTGTGTTTGTGTTGTAACTGTCGGATAAACAAAAACTTCCGATCACCAAACAGGACTGTTTTCCCAGGAGGTAGGGGGCTTACTTCCTATTGTTGTCGGTAGGTATCTGTCAGAGACCGACTCATCACTGCCAGTGTGACGTCACATAGCAACAAGTCGAAGCTTCGCTCGGCTTGCCCAGATTTGGCGTCGGGACTCCATTGAATTCAAAGAAAAAGAGGATAATACAAGCTATTATTGCGCTATTATTCACTAATTTGGCATAAATGTGCAAGCTTTGTAGTGGATATTGTCTGTGAGTACAACTGTTTGTTGTTTTGTGTGCGTTTTTTGTTCCAAATTTTATTGAAAACAAATCGGGTCAAGTGGGGTTACCGCCATCTTGACTTCCGGTCAAGTAAAGGCCACCCAAAACGCCCGCCGTTTTCTCTTCAAGTTTTCAACAGAAGTACCTCATAATAGGAGGTTTTGTTCCTTTTTGATATAACTTTCAAGCCATTGTTAGTTTTTCTCAATGTGATGAGCCATTTTGCTCAACAATCCTTTTGAGTGCGAGGGCGTACATGTCGGTTTGATTTCTCGCGTGTTAAACTTTGTTCGATTGGTGAAAGGTCAAGAGTGTCTATGTTTACCAGCTGTTAGCTGGTTGAATGCTTGTGTTTTTAAATTTTGTGGGGTAGATGACTGCCTGTGTGCTCCAGAAGGGCTAACCTTCAGAATACCCGGCCACGATTGCGTGACATTAAATGCCTGCTCCCGTAGTCCCGCAGTCAATAAATATTTGCATATGGAAACAAAAGAGAAAAACTTAATGTATACACGAAACAAGCGTGCTACACATGAATATACCTCGTTCTAAAATCCATCAGCCGAAACAAGCGCGTTACACATGAAAAGACTTCGTTCTATAATCCATGAGCCGAAACCCGGAGTTTTAATATTCATTTTATCCACTGCGGGACTGCGGGAGCAATAGTTTTACTCGTCTTACTTTCATAGCAATAGTTTTACTCGTCTTACGTTCATCAACCCATAAAATGGCGATACTCATCGTTACGTCTCCTATTGTCATTAATGTGCCAACCAGAGGTTTATTGGCTCTCGAAACAAAGGATTCTTTTGTTCTGTGGTTGGCAAAATTTAAATATCAAAAGACTTGTTTGTAAACAGTGAATATCGCTATACAACACCACTGCGGGACTACGTGACGCAATTCGTGGCTGGGTATTTCTGAAAGTCGCCCTCCAAATTTTTTGTTCGTAACAGAAAGAAATGTTGAAAATTTCTAACTTTTGATGATTCGATTACTTTGGTTCAATGTTACCCAAAGATTCAAAATATATGAAAAGACTTCTTTGCAGTAATTTTCAGTAGGATAAGTTATTCGAAAGCCTCATATTGGAGTAGAAACATACTATCAAGTGCCTGAGACGTCGACAAAGTTTAATGGATTGACAACGTTTTTCCGGAGCCCACGCAGAAATGCGGAGATGTCCTGATCCCAGAATAGGAGGTTTGGTACATGGTATATTAAGTTTGCTCTGTGCTGAGAATTAAGCCTTCAGTACTTATGGTTCGTCTCAACAATCCCTTCAAAGTTAATGGAATGGCATTTGGAGAGCGACTTCAGAATACCCGGCTACGATTGCGTGACGTAGTCCCGCAGTGGTGTTGTATAGCGATATTCACTGTTTACAAACAAGTCTTTTGATATTTAAATTTTGCCAACCACAGAACAAAAGATTCCTTTGTTTCGAGAGCCAATAAACCTCTGGTTGGCACATTAATGACAATAGGAGACGTAACGATGAGTATCGCCATTTTATGGGTTGATGAACGTAAGACGACTAAAGCTATTGCTATGAAAGTAAGACGAGTAAAACTATTGCTCCCGCAGTCCCGCAGTGGATAAAATGAATATTAAAACTCCGGGTTTCGGCTCATGGATTATAGAACGAAGTCTTTTCATGTGTAACGCGCTTGTTTCGGCTGATGGATTTTAGAACGAGGTATATTCATGTGTAGCACGCTTGTTTCGTGTACTTAAGTTTTTCTCTTTTGTTTCCATATGCAAATATTTATTGACTGCGGGACTACGGGAGCAGGCATTTAATGTCACGCAATCGTAGCCGGGTATTCTGAAGGTTAGCCCTTCTGGAGCACACAGGCAGTCATCTACCCCACAAAATTTAAAAACACAAGCATTCAACCAGCTAACAGCTGGTAAACATAGACACTCTTGACCTTTCACCAATCGAACAAAGTTTAACACGCGAGAAATCAAACCGACATGTACGCCCTCGCACTCAAAAGGATTGTTGAGCAAAATGGCTCATCACATTGAGCAAAAACTAACAATGGCTTGAAAGTTATATCAGAAAGGAACAAAACCTCCTATTATGAGGTACTTCTGTTGAAAACTTGAAGAGAAAACGGCGGGCGTTTTGGGTGGCCTTTACTTGACCGGAAGTCAAGATGGCGGTAACCCCACTTGACCCGATTTGTTTTCAATAAAATTTGGAACCAAAAACGCACACAAAACAACAAACAGTTGTACTCACAGACAATATCCACTACAAAGCTTGCACGTTTATGCCAAATTAGTGAATAATAGCGCAATAATAGCTTTGTATTATCCTATCTTTCTTTGAATTCAATGGAGTCCCGACGCCAAATCTGGGCAAGCCGAGCGAAGCTTCGACTTGTTGCTATGTGACGTCACACTGGCAGTGATGAGTCGGTCTCTGACAGATACCTACCGACAACAATAGGAAGTAAGCCCCCTACCTCCTGGGAAAACAGTCCTGTTTGGTGATCGGAAGTTTTTGTTTATCCGACAGTTACAACACAAACACACGATCAGGGAAACTGAGTAGCTGGCGCGAAGTCTTCAAGTGGACAAGGCCTTCAATTCGAAGTGGAGATTTAAATAGCGCCGACTAAAACCGCGGAAACTGAACGATCTTTGTACATGTACGCAAATTTCCATTTGAATCCAAGTCTTCAGGTTATTTGGCTTATTATGCTGCCTTCTCCCGAAGGTTTCTTCGCTGCATATCATTCCAGGATTGGACGTTTCGTGATCTTACTTTTTATCGTCAAAGACCGCTCCCATCGCCAGGCATCGCCTAGATCTTAACGACCAAACTCCATAGTGTGTTCCATTACTTTTGTTCGGTTCTTTGCCTCCAGCAAGATCCGAGTCATACAGAGCACTGTTTCAATTTTACAAGGACGTTATATAGACCCAACAAGAAACGAAAAACAAGGCACAAAAAATCACATAACATTAAACAGACCAGACTGGCTAAGAACAATACAAGGCGTGGTTCGCACTGCAGGCGGTTTAACTGTGTAATATGCCCAGCTGCCCTTTAGGGTCCTCCCACGCAGACGTTCTTAAGCTTTTCACGCACCGCGTTCCAAAAATCCGCCACGAACGTGGGGAGGAACACGCGTGACCAAGCGTAAGGAACGTCTGCGTAGGAGGCTAAAGTTTCCTCGGTTGGAAGATTGGAAAAGGGATCAAAAACCGAAAGGAAAATGGGATAGATCGGCCTTCCCCTTTGGCCGCCATTTTTCTTTTAGATTGTCATGCGGACGTCGGACGACAACTAGGATCACTTTCACGTGTAATCAAAGAACTCCCGCGGATATCACAGTATCTAAAATGGAAAGATTGGGACAGGGTTGACTCCAAGGGTACATTGGTATGGCAGCTCCGGGGATGGGACATCCTGGTACGTAAGTCAGTAATCTAAAGGTAGTAAACTTAATTTAGCCAGGGCGAGCCCCAGTTCAGTAACGAGGCCTAGTATCCATAGGGGCCCTGGGAAGTACAGGATATGTACAAATTTTCTAAAATCTGAAGAAACACATTTTCAAGAATGGCTTGTGCACGAAGACTCGTTTTCGACACAGAGACGAAAGGCAAACTTGGTAATGGGCTATGTAGTTAATTGACATGATAGAGACAGGAGGCCTTGATGAAACAAGTTGATAGAACATTCACTCTGTTTGCATGCTGTTAAAAAAATCGGCTTTTTATTAATTTTTTCTCTCGCCGTGTTTGTTTTCTGTAACTAGGGAGAGGACCTCATACACCTAAAAAAAACTGACAAATAACGACACTATGGATCGTGAAAAAACTTGTGCAGGTTAGTATCCTCAGTAAGATTAACTTATAATTTTTTCTTTGTTTGCGTTCGTCTTGACATAACCGACACTGATCTTAATTCCATTAAAAAGGGCAGTAACAAATGCTCATAGCTACAATTTGAGCAATGTGGAAATGATCTTCATAGGTGTAAAACCATCTGTTGACGAATGCCATCAACAACAATGCAGTTGGCCTTATGTTCCGTAGCATGCAATGTTTAGCAAGCTGCACGGATCACAATAATATGGTCCGATACAAAGTACAAGTACATGTATGAACTTTAATCAACACGCATTACTACTTTAAGGTGCCTCGATCGGATTTTTGAGTAGCGATACCGTTAGACTTTGAGCGACTAGAGCACCACCATTATCAATCCAACAGAAAATAACACATTGGTGGCGTGCTAGAAAAAGACGAAAGTGTCAAATGGGGTACACATTTCACCAGGATCTGAGTTACCATAGCAACAAATGACGCCATACCTCATTTTACATAAGACCGAATAACTTGCCACCAGGGATAGACATAGTTGTCCTAACCATGGCAAAATATAAAAAAATCTATGAGAGCGTTTTCGAGAAAATTGCGAGTGAAGTTTTTAAGGCGTCGAAATACAACAAAAACAAAGCTGTTTTAAATGTTTTTGCAAACAATGTCCACAAGACTTGACTAAATAGTATTCTGGTCTTAAATAAGTCTTCTTAAATTTGGCGGCAAATAAAAACCACTGGATGAATTTTTCTTCTCATTCTTTTTAATCCTCAATTAGATTAATTGAAATATTTTAAGGCTGCCAATTTTCAGCCTCGAAATATTTTGCTGATTTTCTCTCATAGCTGCATGCTGTTTGCCGTCTTCAGTATAATTTTGTTTTGTCTCGAATCGTTAAGCTATTGCACATTTCTGTACATCATGAATTCATAAAACGCGTGATTGCTTTCCTGGTGACTTTTCCCATGAGTGTTACACTTTGCCTAGCTAGCACTCATCTCGCCTTAACGCGGCCACGCCCGAGGTAAGCGATGAGCGCAAGCTGAAAATCACTATGCTACATGTAAAATGGGGAGTGGCGTCATTTCGTTACTATGGTAATTCAGATCTTAGTGATATGTACCTAATTTGAAATTATTATCTTTCTCTAGCGCACCAGTGACGTTTGACTATCTGTCAGATTGATAATGGTGCTGTTCTAGTCGCTCAAAGTTGAACGGTATCGTGGACTCTTTTCTTTTTTTTGGTGTATATGTTTGAATGATGTCACAGCAACCAACTTCGGGCGTCCACACGTGTCTTGTTTACTTCTCTGATTTTTTTCTCTAAATCTTCTGTAATTTTACTTGATTAGTAGATCTTCTCTCGATGTACATAGTCTTCTGAAGGCACGGTTAGCACTTGGGCAACGTTTTAAGATGTTTTAAACGTGATTTGCCCGGCGAACTGACGGTTTAAAATTTGCTGGTTTGGACGCGGGACATGAAAGTGGAAGTCGCTGCAGCAATGAAGAGTTACTTGACCTCCCATGACTTTAAGGATATCATTGCAAAGGCTGTTAAAGAAGCTGTGGGTCAAGCTA
>JAHPZR010002606.1:0-7500 GCA_019787425.1 Platygyra sinensis
AAAAGGTATCCGAAAAGATTAACAACCATGATATTTGCCGAGGTAGGCGTTCGTTTTTCTTCGAGATATTACCTCATCATGATTTTGGCCTCTCAAGCGGTCTAAAATGGCCGAAATTTCGGCCAACTTTAGGTGAGCCTAAAAGATACTTCGTACTTATTCCAGAAACTCTTATTTTCGTGCGATAATATTTGGCCCCTTATTAGTTGACTGAGATATATTTGAATTTTTTCACTTTAATTCTACGGTTTTCACGAGGTGCCAAATATCATCGCCGAATCGTTAAGGAGGGTGACCTAAATTTTGGCCATTTTCAACGAGTCGTTTTTCAAAAGTGCGGCAGTTTATTTCCACAAAAAGACGATTTTCTGATAGTCTTTTACACTGATTTCAATATTCAGTTTAGTTAAAATTGGTATCTACAAGCAAATCGGAGTAATTGGTCCCGCAAAGTCCAAAAAAAATCATCGGTCAGACATATTTCCCGCCAAATGTTTAGCGAAGAATATCACCTTATTCCGACTTTCTGCGCTTGTTATCCGTGATTTGCTGAAAGATCTGCACAAAATAGTTAGCTGAACTGCAAAATAGAATATTTAAGCTCAGACATCGGGAATAACATATGCAAACATTTCAAACTCGCCAAATTTATGCCATTATCAAGAATAAATTTTCCCGCGAAAATTCTATTTTTAACGTCAGGCGGCAAAAACAAACTGGATCCTCAGTTCGCTGCCTTTTTTGTTTTTATGTAGAGCAAAGTACAAGTTAACAGTGAGCGAAGCTTTACCCGAAATTTAATTTTGGGACTACTGCATACGTCTTGTTTACATTTTCGGAAGGCGTGACGCGTTACAGATTAAAAGGTTAGACGACTGGGCCGCAATTTCGATGTCACTTGAAGGTTTCTCCATGGTTTTGAAAACATTAACTGTTCTTTCGGATTAGAAAAATCGCCTAGCAGTGCGTCAAAGTTAGATAAGAAAGTCAGGAATTCGGAATTTTTAAATAAGTTTAAAGCTAAAATCCGAAAATTAGATCTAGTTGGGATGCTGGAAGATAATTGTATAAGCATCTTAAAGAGCGGTAATTATGGAATTGAGGATTTTACTCATGGATTGAAAATAGTGGTTTGAGAGGGGATTAGTCTTCAACCTTTGGTTTTAAGGAAGCTATAGCTAGCGCGGATTTATGGGATACTGATATGTTAAGATATTTTTTAGGAACTAGTTTTAAAATACAGCGTATTTTAACGGTTATTACTAAAAATTAGTATTTTGGATCAGATTAATATATTTCTTCTTAACTTTTAATTCACTAGTAGTTAGTTGTCCCCAATTAGTTTACGTATATGTAAGCTAGATCTACCTGACACATTAATAAAGTTATTAATTGATTATTGATTGATTGGTTGGTGGTGGGTCAGTTTTTCTTCAGTTATTAGCAAGCAAACGTAATGGTGGAGAAAAGACGTCAGAAGTGGTGTCTATTTAGTGCAGCTGAATTTAAATAACGAGGAAACATTGGATACGACGTAACTTACGAAAGAATCATAGAAGACAGACCACTAGGATAATACGTGTTATCATTGCTAGGTCAGGATTTCCAGCCGGGGGGGGGGGGGGGGGATACTCCCTATAATGGCCTATACGAGGAGGCTCCGCCCAAAAGGGGAAGCTTTTTGACGCTTCAGGTATATAAAAGGGTAGGGATTTCACAAGTTGAGGTATATAAAAGGGTAGGAAAATTGGTCATTTAGGTATTTAAAAGGGCCTTTAATTATAATTTTTCGAACGGATGCCCCTTATGGCTGTGTCACTTAATTTATTAAGCGCTACATGAAAATGAGAACAAGACTTCCTAAAGTAGGTATGTGAAAGGGGTACCTTTTTGCAATAAAAGGTATATAAAAGGGGTACCTTTTCTGCCAAAATGGTATATAAAAGGGTAAGGGGTTGGACCTCGGGGCGGAGCCTCCCCGTATTAAACTTTGTTAAGTACCTCCCCCCCCCCCCCGGGTTTCAAGTGAAGATCTTGCTTGCGTTCAGTTTTGTCGTTTATATGATCGTAGCAGGTTTGTGCACCGACGGTCTTATATTCCGCTCTGAAACTTTTACTTTCAACAAAAGTAATTTCTTGTTGCTCCTGTCAATATTCACCACAAAACCACTTTAATGCAATAATCAATTAATAACTTTATTAATGTGTCAGGTAGATCTAGCTTACATATACGTAAACTAATTGGGGACACTAACTACTAGTGAATTAAAAGTTAAGAAGAAATATATTAATCTGATCCAAAATACTAATTTTTAGTAATAACCGTTAAAATACGCTGTATTTTAAAACTAGTTCCTAAAAAATATCTTAACATATCAGTATCCCATAAATCCGCGCTAGCTATAGCTTCCTTAAAACCAAAGGTTGAAGACTAATCCCCTCTCAAACCACTATTTTCAATCCATGAGTAAAATCCTCAATTCCATAATTACCGCTCTTTAAGATGCTTATACAATTATCTTCCAGCATCCCAACTAGATCTAATTTTCGGATTTTAGCTTTAAACTTATTTAAAAATTCCGAATTCCTGACTTTCTTATCTAACTTTGACGCACTGCTAGGCGATTTTTCTAATCCGAAAGAACAGTTAATGTTTTCAAAACCATGGAGAAACCTTCAAGTGACATCGAAATTGCGGCCCAGTCGTCTAACCTTTTAATCTGTAACGCGTCACGCCTTCCGAAAACGAGAAAATCAATGTAAACAAGACGTATGCAGTAGTCCCAAAATTAAATTTCGGGTAAAGCTTCGCTCACTGTTAACTTGTACTTTGCTCTACATAAAAACAAAAAAGGCAGCGAACTGAGGATCCAGTTTGTTTTTGCCGCCTGACGTTAAAAATAGAATTTTCGCGGGAAAATTTATTCTTGATAATGGCATAAATTTGGCGAGTTTGAAATGTTTGCATATGTTATTCCCGATGTCTGAGCTTAAATATTCTATTTTGCAGTCCAGCTAACTATTTTGTGCAGATCTTTCAGCAAATCACGGATAACAAGCGCAGAAAGTCGGAATAAGGTGATATTCTTCGCTAAACATTTGGCGGGAAATATGTCTGACCGATGATTTTTTTTGGACTTTGCGGGACCAATTACTCCGATTTGCTTGTAGATACCAATTTTAACTAAACTGAATATTGAAATCAGTGTAAAAGACTATCAGAAAATCGTCTTTTTGTGGAAATAAACTGCCGCACTTTTGAAAAACGACTCGCTGAAAATGGCCAAAATTTAGGTCACGCTCCTTAACGATTCGGCGATGATATTTGGCACCTCGTGAAAACCGTAGAATTAAAGTGAAAAAATTCAAATATATCTCAGTCAACTAATAAGGGGCCAAATATTATCGCACGAAAATAAGAGTTTCTGGAATATGTACGAAGTATCTTTTAGGCTCACCTAAAGTTGGCCGAAATTTCGGCCATTTTAGACCGCTTGAGAGGCCAAAATCATGATGAGGTAATATCTCGAAGAAAAACGAACGCCTACCTCGGCAAATATCATGGTTGTTAATCTTTTCGGATACCTTTTATACTGTGAAAAGATGAAGGTAAACGGCCGACCTCGATCTTTTGGTTCTGCCCGGTTTTCTCTGACAATGACACTTAATATTGTTGTTGGTGGGTGTCGTGCTAAACAATGTGGCTCTATCAAAGTTTCCCTAGCAAAATTTTCATGAGATTCTATAATATGAATTGCTACATTTTGACAGTCTGCAACTGCTTGTACAATCAGTGCATCGCACCATGTACCTTGCATTGACATATTATTTATATATTCATTCCATGAATTCTTAGCATTGCTTTCAGTAAGACGTTCAGGGCTATTGCTATGGTATTGAACACCAGCTTGTCTAACGAGTAAGTGATGATTGGGATCACGATATAACTGATGAGAAACTGCGCGGAAAAAACAGTCGTCTTCACCACCAACATCAACAGGTCTCAATCCTAGCTGACGTCGCATGTTTAACAACATAGTGGAACCAACTGACAATATAGTTTAACCGTTTTAATGTTGTTCAGGGCCTGGATTTAACTTGATATCACCAGATGTCAAAGGCTTCATTCTTGAGACACAGTGTCTTTTGGTACTGCTGGTTGATTTTGTTATTTTTTGATTATTTAGGAAGAGCTCGTTATTTGTTTGGTCTTTTGCAAAATAAACAAACGTTGTTTTGAAAAAAACATTCACATTTGTGCAGATATGTTACATACCATAACTTATAGTGAGTCCTTAAGCCATACAATCTGGACGATTTAGGAGTATATTTTCTGAGAATACACTTCAGCTTGCACCTAACTTTTCTCTTTTTCATGGATCTTATAATCTTTTTTGGTAATCTAGACGGCTGTCGGTCTCTGCGTCGTTTCACTTGTTTAACTATTTTGGAATGGCCACGAAATTCTTTAGCACAAGATGGCGGCAAGGCCACAACAAGGCTCATCATTGCACGGAAAGTTTTGCTTAAAGTTTTCCTCAGGTAATAGTTATGCACCAGTCAATGTTAAACCCTGGGGGTGGGGGGGGGGGGGGGGACCCCGGGAGATTTGGCAGTATTTCCTTTCCCCTGGGTGAGGAATGGTTAAAGATTTGACATAACACAAGTTCCCGAGGGAGGGTAATTTGACCAAATCTACAGGAGCCTGGAGCCTAGTCCCGCCATCTTGAAATTAAACCCAGAGCTCCTTGGCATTGCAGCGCCATTTTGGAAGTTGCTTTGTGTGGTGCCCAAGTGATCGTATAAAATTTGCCTGTTAACTTCTGAATATTCTTATCGCGTTGGACTTAAAAACCTCGTGAAAAGGCGCTTGGGAAATGCCGCCTTTACAAGGCCTGGGATACAGCAAGACGTGAAAAAAGCTGTGGCAGCGAGGGGATTTCAAGAATTTGTCAAAGGAGGTGAGTGCTTTGATCTCAGTGTTATTCTTATGAACGATTGATAGTCTGAGTATCAAAAGAGAGCACAAATAAGGTATTTGAAATATTAATTTTTCATGGCAATTTTTACTGATCATTATCAAACTTCTATCATGATAAGCTCCCACCAGTACTGCGTTGGCTTCGAGATCCCAACTAATGACTATGACTGGAAGTGCCCTCTCTGTATTGCAGAAGATCTCATGTGATATAAAGTTTGTTTAATCTTTTTAGAGTAACAAAGAAATAAATTGCATTGTAATTTTCATCATCTTAAATCAAACAAATTTAGAACCATGGAAGGGGCATTTGACATCAGTGTTTTCCCCCTGGGTAAGGCATTTGACATAAAAATAGGCAAAAATGTCAAATCCCCCTGGGTGTGCCCCCCCCCCCCCCCGAGGGGGCTTAACATTGACTGGTGCATTATAAACAAAACTACTAGTTCTGATATCAAGGCTAGCTTAACCTCTATTTAACGAAGTCCTCGATATAACGAACGATCCTCTAAGTCCCGGCCAAAGTTACAGTAAAATGTATGGAAAAGAACCTCGATATAACGAACCTCGATAAAACGAATTCTTCGATATAACGAACATAATCTGGAACCCCAAAAGTAATATCTACCTCGATATAACGAATTACAATGTCAATACGCGACAGAGATAAACGCTGAACAGATCAACATTCAGCAAATCCTTTAATCCTCATGGTAAAGAGACAACAACCTTTCAGTCAGCGGCTTATTATATGTCATAGACATTGACACTCAAGTATTTCCACAGAAGTCACTTGTGTTACAAATTAATCATTAACTATGACCTCGATATAACGAACATTTTTCTCATTTCCCCTCAAATTCGTTATATCGAGTTTTTCGATATAACGAACCCTCCATTTAACGAACAAATTTGACCGGTCCCCAGCGACTTCGTTAAATCGAGGTTCCACTGTATATGGGGCTGATAAAACTTCATAATTCGTCTTTTCGCAAGCAAAGGAGTAACTCTATGGCGTCGAGCTTATACTTACCACAAGTCGACCTTATGAATTTAAGAGTTGACACGGCGTTAATTTCAGGAATGGCTCCCAGCACTTGTAATTTTTTTTTTCTAAGTCTGAAAAAGGAAATTATTAAAATGCAGGATA
Source organism: Platygyra sinensis (assembly GCA_019787425.1). NCBI lineage: Eukaryota > Metazoa > Cnidaria > Anthozoa > Scleractinia > Merulinidae > Platygyra > Platygyra sinensis. The sequence goes on from JAHPZR010002606.1 coordinate 6,129, forward strand.
CGGTGCGGGAGTAAAACCGTACCGAGGAATGGGGGTGAGGGGTGAGGGTGAGGATGACAATAAGTAATAAGTAATAAATAAATATCAAATGCGACTTGGAACATTGTTAGAACAATAAGAAACTATTAGACATTTAGCCGCGTTTGTAATAAAACGGAATAATATAATAAAACGTATCTGTGAAAATAATCCAGATATTCCCACGCTATAGCGGCACAACAAATGCCAACGCACGTGCACAGACACCTAATCCAACGCGCGCATGCCGGAATGTACTATCGCCTTGTTTCCTTCGTAGTTTTGGGTTTTTTTTTTATATTTTTGGGGCCGTCATTTAAACAAACAAACAATAATGCAAGGCTGATACTACGTGAAAAGCTTAAGGGGGCAACGACATGATAGAGTCCAAACTGAAGGCCAACAATTGCAACCGTGGACAGTTGTTTCGACCTTGTTGGGTCTCATCAGCACTGACATCCATATACTCACTAAGATGGTGATGACCTCAGATGAAACTCAAATCCAAATCATTGTTTGTTATTTTCTATTTTTGGCTGATCAGATCTTTTACAGATCCTGCGTTCACAGGCAGCAATTTCGTTTGCGGCCCTTTCCATCATCATGTTTCACCGTCATTTAAACCCGCAACACGGCCTATTCCGGAACAACATAAAAAATTCTTAGCATAAAAAAGAATTCCATAATCTGGGTATTAAAAAGACAAAAAAAGACTTTAAAAATCCAGTGATTTTAAAAACGAACGAAGTTAATTTGTTGCTATACCCGCCTTGACTTTCTCGTTACCTTATTTTTTCGCTCCACTCTCGACAGACTATAAGAAAAAATAGGGACCGCTCGTAGTCTTTTCTCGAAACGTCACTCGGCTTTAATATCGGTGATTTTTATTCTAAAATGTAATTTGTTAAGAATGTGAGGCCAACTTTATACTTAAACAGACGTTATTCTTGCAAAACTGTTCTATTACCTATCATTGTTTTTGACATTATTTCACATCTTTTCCTAAATGTTAATAAAAACCTTATGTTTTGAAGAAAACTGAGAGAACAATATTTGCAGACGGAGAAGGGAGGAAACAAAACCGTGCACCTCCACCCTCACCCGTCACCCCCACCCCTCACCCCTCACCCCTCACCCCTCACCCCTCACCCCTCACCCCTCACCCCTCACCCCTCACCCCTCACCCCTCACCCCTCACTCCTCACTCCGAAAGAGACCTGCCGTTTCTAGGCTAACCGGAGTGAAAAAGTAGGCGAACTGGAGTGAAATAGTAGGCTAACCGGAGTGAATAGTAAACTGCAGTGGATGAAAGAACGAGAAATGATACTAGTCCCCGTCTTCCTGGGTCGGAGCC
>JAHPZR010002606.1:12500-22170 GCA_019787425.1 Platygyra sinensis
CGAGAGGCGCAGAATGTTCGAACTTCGAAGCACAACTATATGTGAAAATCAACCCTATAGGACGGATTAATCGAGACAATTTATCTGCCCAAGGATTCGATGCACAGATATCAAGATACTGTTGATTCACCAAGCGTTGTGTGCAAACCGGGTACGCGTGTCACCAGTGTGGTGGAACGCGTGGACTTTTCGCTAAGTTCTGCGCTAAGCTTTAATAAAAAAAAAAAACACCCCAAGAGGAATATTATGTGGTGAAAATGGTTTGAGAAGCGATCCCTCGAAAGTGAATGAGTATTTGCAAGTCTAGGACTGGTCTCTGTTTGTTGTGAGAGAAGATATTTTGACCTAGCGGACTGGCACACATGAACATATGAAAAGTTCAGCCCGTTTGCAACCAGTGTTTGCCTGATAATATGGTACGCTACAATGCCATATAAAATATGGGAACATTTGAACGGTATCCGTAAATAATTCTATATTGTTTTCACAAATAAACGTCTGCTGTTTTTGTTCTGTTGTCTCTGTCCAAGTGAAACTAATTTGAAGTAAACCTTCATCTAAGATGCTATTTTTCTGTCATTCCTATTCCATGTTCTACATGTAAATACACAAACAATTGCAAAATGAAAAAAAAAAAAAAAACGTGTAATTTAGGAGATATGTATTCTTACTGGGCATATATACATGTAGTACAGTGAATAGTAGTGGTGTGGCTGGAAATCACAGGTCTTGGAATATTTATCTGTCACAAAAATCAGGTACCACTAAAGGATTGTTCCCAGAACATTGATTACTTTTATGTGCTGTTACTTATCTACTGATGTGAGATTTAAATACAGCGTCAAGTTTCTGACTTGTCTCAGCAAGTCTTTGATGTCACCAATCAATACGGCTGCAGGGGCGTGTGAAACTATGGTCACTAAATGCGAATGCGAACTTTCAGTCTTTGAGGAACCTCCCCAGTTGACTACATTCGCTTAATACGTCCATTTAAACCATATTTTCCAGAAAACAATTCCCTTTAAAGCTCTAATTGTAATATTTTGGGACTTGCAGCTACTGTGGCCTTCTTCGCTGAAGGAAGCCCGACTTACTCAGATTTAGATTTTCTTCCGGGCAAGTTCTCTCCAAAACGAGATCGGTGACCCCCCATATTTTTACATTTCTGATATCACTGACTCATCATCTTTCAATGGTAAACTTTCAGAAAAAAATCAATGTTAGAAAATTTTCGCGCGAAATCCTTAAGGACCTGAAAAGGGACACTACCGAGTTTACAAGTTTCTCAGCGAGTTCCTCATAACGGTTTGCAAAAAAAGGACAACGAAGAATAAGAGCCTAATTTCTTAAGAGCATTCTTCGATAGCTTTGAGCGGCATTTGAAGAAAAGACTATGGACTTTGCCTTATGAAAGACGTCGAGTTCGAGCAAACTTGGAAAGCGCTTCAGTCAAAGCAAAGGGATCTATTTCAAATTTTGGATTTCCGTAGAACTATTTCGACATGTTTTCAGGACGTCATATTTTATTCTAACTACTTTTGCCTTTTAACGTCATTTTTGCTGATAATTAAGATGTAAAATCTTTTACAAGAAAGCCATTTCAGAGTGAGGCGGCTTCACCGCCCGTTGTTTTTCTTTGAAGGAAAATAAATATATGTTTATCTTTTGGTTCTGTTCGGTTTGTTTTTTGGTTCTGAATTTTACTTGCACGGGTAGTGGGGAGTAGTGGAGAGAACCAACTTGTGCCAGGGTTTGGTCGCTTTATCGATCTCAGCTACTGGGGCAAAGCCCACCCAAAAGTCAACCATTGACTATTTCACTCTCACCTACCTGCTTCAAAGACGTTTCAGTGATCAAAGAGATGCTGAAGCGGTCAGAGGATGCCACCATGGAAATCGGACAGGCGTATGTACTGAACACATTTACACATCTGTATGAAGGCCCTTTCCCTGATCTGGAAATTTCCAGATGAGTACAAGAAGCATGTAATCATTCCAGGGCCATTCCGCACGGTAATGAATTATATGGGCATGGTGACAGGTAATGAATGCACGGGATAAGGCTACTCTCAGATCTTAATTGAGGCTGAGCTCGTCACCACTGATTTCCCGAGTGGCGTTTTGAAGGTCAAGGCATGCGCTAAAGCCCTGATCTGCCTGAGAACAGTTAGCGAAGCTATGCAGAGGTTATTTTTTGAGAGATTCGCTGAGGAGGAGAATGCCGAGGTGTACAACCCTATGGGACCGCTTAATCTAGTACAGATCTGCAATCGCGAAAACCTCGACCTCGCATTGTCGGACCCGAATACGCTCACAATCCTGGAGAGATACACATCCTATAGAGACTTAGTACGCAACGGTCAATTTGGAAAGACAGCCAGATTCTGGCTAAGCGTGATACAAGTCATACCTATGTTGCAGTATTCGTTGAAGACCAACAACTTCCCCTTTTCCACAAGTGTAACGGGGATATGGCTGACCTCTTTTCGCTTATGACGGGCCAAACTGCTCAAGGTAATTTACTTGTCAACATGAAACTTCATAAGTCGCATTGATTTTCTTATCTATGCATTTTTAGTAAAATAGTTCTACACTGTTTATCCTAAGGCACTCCACAGGTACTTGGTGTGGCTGCAGATGTCTTGACGAATATTGACAAATCTCATCCTGGAGCTAAGGAACTGCTAATGAAGGGTGGCATTACAGTAGCGCGGTCTTTAACATCTAGTGCTCTCAGCTGAGTCGACAAGACAATGGAGGAAACATTCAATAAGTTCAATAAAACTACTGACAATAAAAGAAACCTGTATGGCGATCATGTAATATTCCACATAATTAATGAACGTATTTTAATCCTTGTGCGCATTTTTTTACGTCCTTCCTCTCATAATACCATTCCTACTGGCACACTCTATGACCTTATTTGCATAATTCTCAACGTGAATAATTTCTCTTTTAACGATAACCACTATCTTGAAATCCACGGCACTGCCATGGGTACTAATTTTTTTCCTGGGTTACTTCGAGGCCAATGCTTTGGAAAATGCCCCATTTCAACCCCACACTTGGCTACATTGATGATACTTTCATGATCTGGATAACCTAAACATTTTCAATGATCATCTTAACAACATTTACTCCACCAGTAAATTCACCAGTTCACACTCTTCTACTAACATACCTTTCCTTGACGTTAGTGTCTCTTTGACTAACTACAGTAGTGTATCTCAGTACAGATTGAGACCTCTACACAAAACCTACAGACAAACACCAACATCTACTCTATTCAACTTGCCAGCCCTTTCATACTAAAAAAGCCATTCCTTTCAGTCTAGCACTCAGCTTACGACGTGTCTGCTTACTGGCCCTTACATTTAATACTCGCGCTACTCAATTTACCAGTTACCTCCTTAAAAGAGGTTACAACCGACCGTAACTTGGTCACCAAACAAATACGACGCGCCGCCTACATCCCTGTAGACTGACTTTACAAACCCAAGACGTCAACAAACCTTAACGTGTACCATTTATAACTACATTTAATCCATCACTTTTTCACATCTCTCACATCATCAAAAAATATTACAATTTGTTGCTCTCTCCTAACCGCTGCAAAAACGTTTTTAAGCATTTGCCTTTTGTAACCTTCAGACGCTTCCCCAACCGTCGTGACGAACTAGTCACCACTAAACTGTCCTCTAATTCTGCCAATCCTCAACTTCTTTCTGGTTCCTAACGTTGTGACAAAAACTGTGATACCGTGTCCCTACATTTCTTTCGGACTCACTACATATACCTTCTTTTCCCCCGGTGGAACGCGCCCCATAAAATACCTGACCTTTGACACTATAACCCCCATCTACATGATTCAATGTAACAGTTGTAATTTACAATTCATAGGAGAGACGAATAGACCTTTAAAAGACAGATTTAATGAACACCGCCGTACCATGAATAACCATAACACCACGCTTAAACCTACTACAGCCTTGGAACATTTCCTGTCCTTTCTAACCGCGCTGCTAACGACATGCAATTAATCCCCATCGAAAAAATCGTTTCTAACCGAGACTCTATTCGGAAAGCCAGGGAGGCTTTTTTAATTCAAAAGACAGAACTGATCGCGATGGTCTAAACATACGCGAAGAAACATTTTAATTGTTTCCTTTTATTATGTTATTTTATTATGTTATTCAGTCAACATATGCTTATCTTTCATTTACACTGTCAATTAGTTTTACGTCTTTCCGGTCATACGAAAATATGCTACGTAAAAACATGTCCCAATGTAAAAGTCTTATTGTACCTGAAGAAGGTTGGTTTGGCCAGCCGAAATATAGTACACCTCAAAAAAACATTCTACGTTGTGTCGGTTTCTGCTTTTATATTCTTTATATTAGTATGAAGTGTCACCTTAAGACTGTACGCCCCGTTTTTAAAGCATGCTCCGTCATCAGAGATATTTGCGTCTTAAGTTTGGGTATTTTGACAGTTTTCACTACTGGGTAAGAGGGGTACGGTCTTGGCTGAGACGACTTGTGTGAATAGGACCTAATAGTAGAAAATTAAACAAAACGTAAACAGTAGATTGTCTTTGGGCAGGACAAAATTTGCTGAAAATTTGAAATGATTTGGTTGAAGTCTTATAGCAGTAGAGCATTATACTTTTGACCACTTTTTAAGTGGTTTTTGTCATTTTTGTAAAAAAAATCAAGGGAGTGGTCAACTCCCCCGGATTTGACTAAATTTCCTTAAACGTAGACCCCTTAAAACTGGCCAAAGTTCTTTGAAATCTGTGAGATGGCTTATGCCGCCCCTGCCTGATCCCTTCGTGGATGCACTCTTAAAGCCTGAAACAATTTAGGCCTGAACGGGATTCGAACCCATGACGTCTGCGATACCGGTGCAATGCTCTACCAGCTGAACTAACAAGTCTAACAAGCAAACTGGGAGCTGGCCACTTTTCTGAATTCGTAATATACCCGTCGAAGGTGAAGAAGGTAAAGAATACACTTTGTGGCAAGAAGGCTTCTAGCAAAAAGGTTGCATAATTGCTTTATAGATAATGAGAAAGTACACTAACTAGTTCGGAGGAAGCGCATTCAAAACAGATCATCGCTTGGCCTCTGTATTTTTGGATTTTGGGTTGTATCACTAGAACGGTTTATGCAAAGGTAACAGAAAAGAATTCAAACAGGAGACTGGACGACTAAACCGTCAGTGAGCTTTCCATAGCGATGAAGAACTAAACAACGGAAATCAATGTTGTAGTAATATGTTTTCCTGCTAAAACTACCATTTCGTAATGTCAAGAACAGCTTGGAGATCCAGTACAAATTACAGGCGTATGATTACTTATAAATTAAAGTAAATCCATATTAAAAGTCAAAATGCACTCATTAAACTGTGCGTGAAATCGTTGTTAATGTAAGGAAGAGAATTTTGCATAAAATATAATGCAAACTTTGTTTCAAAGGCACTGAAGCGAAAGAGAAGAACGTAAATGCAACCAAGGCCACTGATGCAAAGGCGAACCACATTTCCAAATTCGTTTCCCCGCTCATCCGAATATAGAACATTTTTCATGTAATAACCAACCCTTTTTTTCAGGTGTCTCACCACGAGCATTACAAATGTACGAATCTCATTATTGTGTCTTTTATGTTCAAATTACGTGATAATAAATTTTAGAAACAATGAATACTCAAAACAGCGAAAACTCACAATATAATTACATAATCCTACTAATGCAGTTTAGTATACTATCACGAATGCCGTTGTCTGATTGGCTCCGCTACTCACTATCTATTCTGTGATCGATAGTGAGTAGAGTGGCCGCGTGGTCTTGTGGGCAAAATGACGGCCGTTTCTTGGCGTTTTCGAAGTGCCTGTGAAGAGCATTTAGATAAAGTTTTGAACGACCAATAGATTTATACTAAAACAATTAGATTATTCGCTGTCGTTTTCTATGCGTGATAGTTGACGAGGTTGTAGAAATCTCGAACTCATAAGCTGTATCTTATGAAAAAATAATACTGAACATCAGCTCGCGTAATATTAATACAATTATACACTGAACTCACTTTCTCTTTTCTGATTGGCCGAAAGCGTACATTGAATTTTCGAAATCAGCATCTCTGACGTCATCTAGCTGTAGAATACACCACAATAATCATGCCAAGGACACTCAAAGTCACGGGTAATCATGTCAACTTCGCGCGCCACAGTTGTGTTGCTTGCTGTCAGTGAACAAACAAAAACCGGGGTTCCATTTTCTTTTCCGTTCAATGTAGAATAAAACAATTATTAGATTCGGTTTTTGTGATATCCAGAAAAATCAAGGTCTCAGCCTTCGGCTTCGGTTGATAACCCCTACCTCGACCTTAATTATTCTGGATAAAACCTCATCTAATAATTGTTCATTACATGATAAGCCGTTACTAATAAATGCTTTTAAATAGCAATAGAAAAATCCTATAGCTTTTACACTTGGCTCATTTTAAACCTAAGAAAAATATGTTGTCGAATGCCCTGAATGAAAATACACGAAGTTAACTTTCCGCTAATGAAGCAACACAGAAACGATCACGTAGCTCATGATACATAAACTTATACTCATGTAAGACCTCTGAAAATCTTTTTGAATGAGAAGTCTGATATATTTTAAGGTGATTCCTCAGTATTGCGCACGATTTTTGCGTCATTAGCGCGCACAAATGGCGCGTGCACTTGCAAAACGTAAGAAATTTCCTACAAGCAAGGCTTGACAGCGAAATAAAAGCTTGTTTTCTCTTAAACGAGCATGGTGACCTATATTTTTTATTGCATAATAATAGTGCCCAAGTTATCCTCTTTAATCTAAAGAAATTTTAAAAAAGTTTATCGGAAGGAAAAAAAGATATAGTTGAAAGCGTGCACAAAACCGTTACTCTAGGATGTAAATTATGACTACGATAACATTGACTCGACGAACGTATTTCGTCCAACTCGTTTTAAATGGTGCGATTTTTTCCACAAAGTTTATATGATATTGTTCCATACTTTCTTCCTGTCAGGTTTTCTTCCGAGTATTACTTCGATAAACTGTAATTTCAGCTACCGCAAAATGTAACGTGGACCAATGGATAAGGCGCGAGATTAGCACGAATACAGGCAAAAATGGGGCAAGATTGGCCCATCATATCTCCTTTGCGAGAATGGTGACGTATCTTTTTTATTTCATTTTTCGAAACAGTGCTTTGTAGGGAACATTCAGAGAAAGTTAAAAAAAAAATCCATTGGTAATTTTTATTTCTGATGAATCACCTTAATATTGAATTTATTACAGTCAGCGGGATATTATGGTTCATCAGAAGAACATCAGATAGGAAGTTAACAGTGACAGAACTACAGTGGGAGAAGCAGCTGCCAAGAACGAGTTACTCTCCGGGGGTGGGAGCTCAGGACAATTCGACTTTGGCCGAGGTTGCGCCTTGGTGATCTCTGGAACCGGTAACGTGTAGTTAGCGGATCTTCTCTACAGGAAAGAAAAATAAAAACAGCGACAACCGTTACGGTAAAACAATCAAACCACAGACAAACAAATACAAATACATAAAAAAAAAAACAAACAAAGTGTTCTGAAACAAACTCGGTTTTTTCCTACCACGACAGCGAAACAGTTTGCGCTCAAAAGTTGAATAGGTGACTTGCGAAAAAGAACGATAAAAACAATTCAAAGTTCAATTACGCGAAAACTGAGCGTCTACTACACCTAACACAAACGCGATAATACGCAGAATCTGGTCATTTCACATTTTTGCTTTGTGGAAAATGGGAAAGAAATTCACCAAGGATTATAACGAATGTGCACAGTCGTTGTTTTTTTCCCCCATTAAACCTTTGGTTTGGTAACGTTGTAACCTTTCATTCATTTAGACTGCACAACCATCTTTGACTGCGCTCAAGAGTTTTGAATGTTTAATTTAGTTTTGACTCGTTTCATCTTAATTTTTTTTTATCCTCTCCTTAAGTCTTCCACCATATCATTTGTCCATGTAATATTCCTGCCAATGAGGGGATTAGACCAGTTCGATGCCAAATTTAGGGATATCGATGGACTGGAATAAGGTAAAACAGTTAATAACCAATGATAAACTATGTATCAACAACATATTATATATTATAAAATAACATAATTTATATGAAATGTAAGATCCTGGTAAGTTATAAGTTTCTCTTCCTTGACCTAAAGGTAATCTATTAACTTTAAAAATATACTGGTCGAAAGCTCCTAGTAAGTAAGACGAGACTTCTACTTCACTCCCTAACCGTCTAACCTTTGTCGCACCGTTTTTCCCAGTCCGGGCCTATCTTATTGACTGAAATAATCGATTTTGTCTGTTTAGAGACTAGCTTGATGTTTTTATTTTGGTGTCAATTGACAACAAAATACAAAGTTACTCTTAACTTGCTTTCTATAAGGCCAGGATATATACCCGGAAATACGCTAATGAGACTTTGGAAGTACTAACTTGCCATCAGGCGTGCTTTCTTTTTCGCGGCGCGCGTTCCTTCCCGCCGCGAAAGAAAGGACGCCGGATCGCAGGTTATGGAAGTACACATCACTCAACCGACACACCAACCGGTAGTTACCGAACAACCTACAAACCGAGCAACCGACTGCTCGACTGCCATATGGACAAATTATTGGCGGAAATAATATGACAATCTAAACCCATGGGATTTAAGCTCTACGCTATTTTGAAATAAATTATAACGGATACGCTCTCGATTCATTATTTGATTGACAATATTTACTCACAAGTGCTTGTCAATAAAGTCGAGCACTGGTTTGCGTCGAACACTGTTGCAAAATGACGTGGCATTCACCATTCGCGGATAGTAAAATAAAAAATGAAGACACATTTCTTGAGATGTAGAAAAACCACCCTACAAGTAAAAACGTGGACAGGCCAGTTCATTAATCAACTACAGGACTTAAGGTGGCTCGATCGGATTTTTGAGTCACGATACCGTTCAACTTTGAACGACTAGAACAGCACCATTATCAATCTGACAGATAGTCAAACGTCACTGGTGCGCTAGAGAAAGATAATAATTTCAAATTAGGTACATATCACTAAGATCTGAATTACCATAGTAACGAAATGACGCCACTCCCCATTTTACATGTAGCATAGTGATTTTCAGCTTGCGCTCATCGCTTACCTCGGGCGTGGCCGCGTTAAGGCGAGATGAGTGCTAGCTAGGCAAAGTGTAACACTCATGGGAAAAGTCACCAGAAAGCAATCACGCGTTTTATGAATTCATGATGTACAGAAATGTGCAATAGCTTAACGATTCGAGACAAAACAAAATTATACTGAAGACGGCAAACAGCATGCAGCTATGAGAGAAAATCAGCAAAATATTTTCGAGGCTGAAAATTGGCAGCCTTAAAATATTTCAATTAATCTAATTGAGGATTAAAAAGAATGAGAAGAAAAATTCATCCAGTGGTTTTTATTTGCCGCCAAATTTAAGAAGACTTATTTAAGACCAGAATACTATTTAGTCAAGTCTTGTGGACATTGTTTGCAAAAACATTTAAAACAGCTTTGTTTTTGTTGTATTTCGACGCCTTAAAACTTCACTCGCAATTTTCTCGAAAACGCTCTCATAGATTTTTT